>JTDE01002671.1:0-93744 GCA_014338405.1 Paragonimus skrjabini miyazakii
TACAGTAAGGAGGAGACTAAGCCGTCCTTGTGCGTTGCCACATCCAGTCAAAACGGAGTGTGCCTAGGATTTGTTCCGATAAGGTTGGTTGGCCCAAAGGCGTCAGTGACAACGTGTGTCTTTTTGGATAATGGGTCTCACACTACGTTGCTCGATGAATCCATTGCAAGAGCACTCGGTTCGCAGAGACAGCCCTGTCAGATGATGATCCGTACTCTACACGGAACTTATGTAACACCATGCACTAAAGTGTCAGTTGAATTACAATCCTTGGATCAGGTGCATTCTATAACAGCTGGTTCAGTTTATACGGTGAAATAGATACCACTGACGCAAGCTGACGTCGTCCAACAATCTGAGGTAGATAAATGGGCTCACATACGGACCTTTCGTTTGATAGCTTAACCCAAAACGGTGTGGGGATCCTAATAGGATGGGACGTCCCTGAAGCATACTGGGTACTGGAACAGAGACTCGGAAATGGGAGTGAGCCCTATGCGAGTAAGATCATTTTCGGCTGCAGTCTCCGAGGTCCGTGACATGCCATATTCTGGAATGAGCATCGTGTAAAACTCGTCGAATCACGTCAGGTCTCGTTGAATGATGTGACTGGAAGGTCGTGTGAGTTAGATTTTTCCGACGGAAGCACTTCGGAGAACAACGAGTTTCTTGTGGAGGACCAACGAGCATTAATATAACTGAAAGCAGTGTAATATTTAAGGGCGGTCACTATGAATCAGGCATGCCGTGGAGACAACATAGTCGGGTATTGCACAATAATAAAGAGATGGTTGAGAAACGCCCTGTTGCGTTGAAGTGAAAGTTGATTCAAGACCCATAGCTAAAGGCTGGCTATTCCGCCTTGATACTGGAGCATATCGGGAAGGGATACATAAGTAAGAGTGCCACAATTACAACAAGGAGATGGTACTGGCCACTCCATCCTGTACCTAACCCTAATAAACCGGGTAAGATACGCGTAATCTCTGATGGTGCGGCTGAACACCGAAGTGCGTCCCTCAACAAACCCCTACTCCATGATTCGGATTTGAATAACAGTTTGTTAGGAGTATTCGTGCGTTTTCTCAAATACCCGGCAACAGTCTCCGCTGACACTGACGAGCCGTTCCTCCAGGTGAGAGTGCCATGTCATGATCGGTATGCATTAAGTTTTCTTTGGTGACGTTCTGATTCGTTCGAAGTACCGTCGGATACCGACGCGCTGCATGTCTACCCCTTTGGAGCGACATCTCCGCCATTGTGTGCTAGTTTCGCACTACAAAAGGTAGCTATGATTAATCAGCAGCAGTTTCTATCAAAGATTGCTATCGTAGTGAAAGAAAAGCTCTACGTGGATGACTGTCTAGTGTCATTCGACTCAACATCCGGGACCAGGGCCGTAGTAGATGAACATCGAGCGATGCTGCGGCTGTATGGTTTTAGACCCACCAAGTGGGTTTCTAACTGTAGTGAGGCTATTGAACATATAACCAATGAAGAAAAACTTGTTGGCACCCGGGATGTTGAACTCCATAGCTGTGAATGCCAGCGAGCTCTGGGCGTATGGTGGCATGTGGCGGACGACTGCTTCTGGTTTCAGATCAACCTTCCTCACATCGGTAACATAAAAAGAGGAAGATTAAGTTGTGTAGCTTCGTTATACGATCCCTTGATTACAATGGCAATAATGCTATTGCCGGCTCGCAGGTTGCTTCAAGAGCTTTGTCACCAAGGCATAAATTGGGACCCCGATATAAAACAGTGTGATTGGGTACGCTTGGAAGCTTCGCTGAACGACGCCGAATCCATAAACAGCGTGGTATTACCCAGGTGCATGGTTCATGGACTTTCCTCAGCAAACCTTGTCAAATTTCATATGTTCTGCGATGCGTCTGAAGTCGGTTACGGAGCAATGGGCTATCTGAGGGTGGTTGTTCCGACTAGCAATATTTTATTTGGCTTTCTGATAGGTAAATTTAGAGTGACCCCAAAGGCGGCAGTTACGATACCGAGGTTGGAGCTTACGGCAGCTGTTCTGTCATCCAAGCTTATGAATTTCCCGATTCGTCAGTTGAGAATTCCAATAAGTAATATATTGTGGACAGATTTCACTGTAGTGTTGCACTACCTGAGGATCACACTTAAATGTTTGAAGGCTTCGTGCGACCTTCAAGTATTCGATGTAATTTCTCATCACGTTGAGGCTTTTAGGAATGTTTGGTCTTATCGCCGAGGTATTTCTTGATAATGACGGACACGGACGTCAGGCGTCAGTAAAAACTACAGATAGTGTTGTCAGACGAGACGTCAGATTGCTCTGTTTCTAGAAGCGTCCACAGAGCAAAACCAGGTCGCTACGGATAGGACAGAAAGTACGGAGCTCCCCAGTGAACCGGCTGAACGTTGCTGTTTCTACTGCCACCTCGAGTTTGGAAAACCAGCTGGTTTCCGGGGCCCAATGTTGAGTTTGCTAAGGTCTGTTGTATTATTTTGAGATTGCTGTGCTTTGGTTGATCAGTGTTGAAGAGTGGCCCTATGTTTCATTAATTTTCCCTAAGAACAAACAGTATTGACCATTTTCCTTCTTACACCGACTGCTGTAACCTATTCCCTTACTCTCATTCAGTCAGAGCCTTGTGCATTTTTAAATGCCATAATAGGACATTCTTCTTCAATATTCTTTCTTGAATAGCGTATAATTCTTATCATTTCTCGATGCGTGAACAATCATTTTGCTCCAACCCAACCAATTACCATTTGTTTGAGCGGACTTAATTCCGTTTTATCGTCCCCCATTACTGAGCGGTGCCTAGTTGTCAGATTTGTTACACAGGCACACTATTTATTCAATTCTGAGGATATTTCACATTCTAGGTGAAACATTTAGTTTTCATGTATATTTATACCGTATTTATACCGTATTAAATCCAGTTTTCACGAGCGCCATCTCATTAACCGTTCCGAAGATAGATTATCCTCTCTGTCGTTGGAAATTGAGAAAGGCAATTTTGGATTAATCGATTACGCGTAACCCGTTGTGAACGTGAATCGTAAGCGAACGATTCAATAAAGGCTAATGTGGGTCGCGACGGCTTTTTATTGGCTATGGCGTGGCATAAATTGGAGTGTACGTGCGTAGGCCGTCAGATAGCCTGTTATCGCGCAACATTTCGGAATGAGTGGGCCTCAGCGAAGTATTCCGGGCCCGTTTCCAGATGGTTTCTGTTGTGACGCTTTCGTGGAATTTGATAGACGATTGCGAATTTTTCGAAGGGAGACTGGAATGAGTTATGTTAGAAGGAATTTTGATACTCGTGTGCGGTACTTCCGGAATTCTGGGGAAAAAATCCGGAATTTGCGATGTACAGCCGTGCTACCTCTGTTGTGTGCACTGCGCAAGAAGGAGAAGACAGACTGGAGATGTGAATCACAGGTGTGTTTGTCGTGGGTTTTCCGTATAATATGCTGCTGCAGGTTTCAGGATTTTCAGTGTCCCTTTGTCATCCATGTGTCGTACAATGAAGGAGGTCTGCATGTCTCCTACAGTTATCTTGTTCACAACCACCGGACAATGTCCGTCGACCCGAGTGTTTATCCAGGCAATCGTAAACTGGAAATTACTGTGGAGGAAGCGGTGTGTGGGCTCCTAGACGGTGTTCATAAGACGCAGAAAGTAATCGATCACGTCAGGCGTGAATATGATATAGTAATGAATTGTAGCGATGTGAGGTTGTTAAGTCGAGGGAAGCGATTGAGGGAACATCCAGACCGCGATCTGGAGAGTATACGGAAAATGTTCAAACCGTTTGAACCGATGTATTTGAAAATGGACGATGAAGATAGAATGTTGGTATAATCATTCATGATGGAGTAGACCGTAAACTTTGTGCCGTCTGCCTAGCAGGTTCAACTGGGACCAGCCCCAGACGCGAGACATGCAGGAATCTTTTCATTGTGTCTGCTTACACTCCTATTGACTGTATTGACGTCGGCGTCAAGGACGCATTTTACTCGGATCTGGCCGCTCGTCTTCGGTCAACACGTGGCTCTGATATAGTCGTTCTGACCGGAGATATGAATGCTCAGGTCGGCCGCCTTGGTGAGGCCGAATCTCGTTTAAGTGGCAAGTTTGGGATAGCGTCATACAGGTCAGATAATGGTGGGCGATTGTTGCAGCTGTGCACTGAATATAAGCTATTTTTAGCCAGCACTCGTTTTAGGCTTCGTACACGTCAACGCTTTACTTGGCGCCGGCGTTCTCTGAATCAGGCTTGGTCTCAGAACGATCATGTAGCTGTTATTGATAGGTTGCGGGGCTCCAGTCAGGATTGTCGTTCTTATTAGAGCACACACTTGGACTCAGATCATGCGTTGATACGTTGTCGTTTTGTTCTTAATTTTGCTGGTCTACGACCCCACGAACACTAACGACTGGCTGTTGGGAAATTGGTTTTGCCGTCGGTAAAACATAAGTACCAAACCAGCTTAGAAATCTGGGCACAAATCGCACAGGCTATTTAGAAAGCAGGTACTATAGCATGCGGCACACGGGTACATAAGTTTAATAATCATTGGATTCCAGAGAAATCCCTGAAGTTGTTAGAAGGCAGGCGGAAAGTTCCTCCTGGTAGTTCACATAATAAGTCTGGACGGGGTATCCGTAGGAAGCTGAAACGTAGTCTGGAGGCTGACCATGAAGCTTGGTTGGTGGAAAACGTTAAGGAAGTGGAAACCGCCTTTGGTTCAGGGAACACCGGCAAACTCTTCAAGCTGATCCGTGCTACTGGTCCCAGACGACCGTCTGTCAGTGAAGCTATCAACGAGGCAGATGACAAACTAATCTATGATAAGTCCAGAATGTTGAAGCGTTGGGCGGAACACTTTGAGGGTAATTTCAGCTTGCCTCCTGCTTCTACCGTACTGCCTCCACAAACTTCTGATGTAACGCCCTGGTCGGTAGATTTGGAACCACCCACTGAGACTGAGGTGCGCAACTGCTTTTCGGCTCTCAATCAGAACTGATAACCCTGCTTCTGAGCTAGTATGGTACTTCTGTTTTACCGACAGTATAGTCAGTTTCTCAACAGCCAGCAAAAGTAGGAACTAAACGGCAACTTCCCAACGCATTATCTGAATCAAAGTATGCATCCCAATAAAAATGACGGTCCTCGATGGAGCCGCGCTACTTAAAACTGACAGCGATGTGGTCTACCTGAGGCCAGGTCCGATTCGGAGAAGGTGGACACTAAGTATAACTACGACACGAACGATGCCGAAAACTACTATCGGCTGGAATTTACCTATACTCAGCATCCACATGCAACAGCCACCCGCCATTATGCGAGCGATATGATGCTACGCCAAAAACATGCCACCTAAACTAGACTCGGCTTTGCCAACGCTGCTAACATGGCCGTTCATATCTCCGGCCAGATGGACCACATCAGAACCATGAGTCAACATAAGCAGAGCAACCGAGTCCGAGCAAAGAATGTCCTCGTGATTGAAGTAATTACAGCTAGCTGGAACATAAATAAAGTCGGCCTTAACAGAACCTATCAGATAGACGGCACAACGTCTACCGTTAACAAGGATCCAGTCTAACGATGCGGCTGGGGTCGTCGTGCGGAGCGCTATACTTACTTCAGCCTGACTGATGGTAGCGGCTGTGGAGTCGCCCAATGTAGAACCAGTAAGGGGTAGATTGTGTGGGTGCTGTTATGTCAATACATTGACTACAGTCCTGGATTTTGGTCTCCGAAATGCAGCAGAAATCGACATACATTGAGTCTAAAATTCACGCAAGAGCGCCCTTTTGGCTTGTCTGTTTTAGAGTGTGAACTTTGAAAACACCTATATCAATTCACATTAGAGGTCTAAGTTAGAGACGGAGAAAGCCTGAGATTACATGGTAATAGATGGGGTTTAGCGATAACGTGATACCAAGGTTAGCTACATCTGTTGTGGGACCTGTGGAGTAATCACCAGAAAAGGGGATCGAGAGGGACCTGAGGGCCACATTTGATAAGACAGTGGGGAGGCATCAGCAGTAGAATGCTTACGCTGATTCACCGTGCCGTATGCAGCAGACAGTGCTATCCGGTTTATACTGAGAGACGGCTGATGCAATGTGTGAATAACGGCGCCGTGAGTAATCATGGTTGTATGTGGGCTGGGGACTGTCAGGATGTTCACACTTAGGTGGGAGAGTGATCACGTTCTTCAACCCGATCCTGTACCACAAGGTAGTGGGTGGTTGAGTATACCAAAACTAGTGCCATTTTCCAGAAAAAGATACCAACATCCTTCCAACCACCAACTCGGAGGACCAGGAGACAGTGGTTCTTCAGGTCTCGACCTAAATGGCCAGCATTGTATGAGTGAATCTGCTGATGTGATTGTCACAGTATCCAGTTTAGCCCAATGGGTCAATCAAACGAGATTTGAGAATGAAATAACAATAGAGCATAAAGAGATGATGCTAGCCACAAATGAAAATGAAAACCTAACTTATGAATGAGAACGGCAGTATTAAAACCGAAAATTCTCATGGCGAGTCAGCGTAGAGAAATAGCGGACATGCAAAAACTTTCTCCGAACACTATTACTCTGTCATAGGATAACACACTCTGTGGAAGTGTTTGTAGCGACTATAATAAATAATATTTTTGACAGTAGCATTCAGTTGTAAAATTTCGATGATTTTGTTCTTTTACCTGAATCTGTTTTTTACTTTGTAACAGCTATCCATGGGCTAAAATTACAACTCGTTCCACGCCCCGCTAGCTTGACGTGTTTCTCTGTACACTCTATTTTCCAGGGTCGAAACTAATCTTTATCATGATTATAATAGCAGCCATGAGCCTGACCAAAAGATGCTGTGGCTCGGGCTGCCGCTCACCTCAACCATGAATTGGAATATCTAAGAATAAGACGCTATTAAGGTTTAAAATTAATAAAAAGAAGTCTAAGGTGAAGAACTAGACATGGTATTGGTGCATATATGCTCGAGTCTTATTTCGTGACCACGTTGTTGCTTGGCTGCCATGTGGTTTTACTCAACTGTTGGTGGTCTCAATACATAATACTCGGTATGGTAAACGCACAGTTGGCATATGTAATATGTGGCCTAATCATCGCGGGGTGTGCAACGTGAGCAGTTGACCAATTGATTGCGCATCCCGAGAAGTCCAGAGTACGCGCCGGCGAACTGCCATATTGCACACGCATCCAATGTGGATTGATTGGCGGGAACAACAGTGGTCAAACACAGCAAGCTTGTTGATACCTTCGTTGCGAACACGTTTCCGAATCACAGAGTAAAACAGAACGTACACAGGCGTTATATGCTCTTTCTTTCAGCGACAACGGAACGTCTTTTCGACGCCAAAGATGACGCAGTTTGACAAAGGCAACTCGTGCTTTTCCATCCTTGCTGATCTTTCATCAGCAATATTACAAGCTGACGAGATAGTGCTACCCAAGTATATGAAACTGCTCACAGTCTCAAGCAGATTTCCTGCAATAAAGAAAGTAAGAGTGGAAATGTCCCAGTCTTGAGGCAACACGCTGCGCGTTGAAGATGCGACCTGCATTCCATACAAACCGGCCAGGTCACTCAGTTGTTCAGCATGGTCTGCATGTCTTCGGCAGAAGGGTAAAGTAAGACAATGTCGTCCGCATACTCCAGATCGGTCAACCTAGCGCCAGAAAGAAGCTCAACACCAAGTTCACAGGACTTCTCAAACCCACTCTGCGGAATGTCGTTTATGACAAAATTGAATAAGGAAGTGGAAACCGGGCATCGTTGACGAACAACACTAAAAGTGTTGAACGCCGAAGACAGTTTTCTGTAAACTCTCACCCTGCTTACAGAGTGAGCATACAGTGATCTCCACATATTCACGTATTCCCCTGGTACTCCCTTACGAAGGACACAGTTCAAGAGAAAGTTATGAATAACCACATCAAAAGCAGCTTTCAGGTCCAAAAAGACCAAAGCGGTCGGCTGCCTGTAAGAATGCCGATCTTCCACGATTCCTGGCAAGGTAAAAATGTGATCAACGCAACCTCGACCGGTTCGGAATCCTGCCTGTTCTCCGCCAATCTGACTTTTTTGGGCTTAGTCAGCCAGTGAGTAACTTGGACGTAACAGACACCAAACTGATGCCTCTGCGGTTGCCACACAGACTTCGGGCACCCCTTTTGAAAATGGGAATCACTGTTGATAAGCACCAATCACAAGGCACCTCTTCAGTCTCCAAAATCGTCCGGTGGAGTTTTGTCAGTTCTGATGTCAACCTCTCCCCGCAGTCCTTGAAAAGGGAAAGAGAGAGGAAGTCTGGTTCACAGCAACAATGACTTGAACTCCGGGACCTCTTCCGCTTCCGACGGAGGGCCGTCTGAAACACAATACCTGACAATTTGGATCTTGTCGTCCACATGGTCTGGTGGCGGCCCACTGAACTGGTCTTCAAAATGTTCAGCCTAACTGACTGATGATAGTTGTGCCATGTTTTGTTACATATGGTCTCTTTAACATCGACTCGACGACCAGTACAACCACGGATCAGGCACAAAGCCTCCTGCTATCTTCATATGAAAAGGCCTTTACCATCTCTTTTGACCGTTTGACCAAACGGTGCCCACGGTCTTCGCGCAAGCTTTTAGTCAGCTTGTGGTTAAGTTCTAGACGGTCAACATCATATTCTGAACCAGGTGGGATCGAGCGACGCTTGTTCATGAGATTTATCGACGTCATAGAAATCCAGTTCCGTCGCAACTGAACAGCTCCTTCGAACCATGCCCCTTCACAGCAAGTTTTCATAGCTTTGGCGATTTGTTCCCGGTTTTCGTTAAGACCACTTACTTGACTCGAACTGGGCAACTTGTTCACCAAGGCCGTCTGGTAAGCGTTCTCTACACCATCATCGCTCGAGTGCTTGTTAAGTACCTTGCATTTACGAGCGTATATCCTCTGGGCAAATAACAAAACAAAGCAGACACGCGCAACAGCATGGTCCGAGACCAAGTGTTTACTCCAAAATGCACGACAGTCTTTAACAGAGGGGAGCCACCTGTAACTCACTGCTACATGATCCACCTGTGTCCACGGCTGAGAACGACACGGTCTACATGTAACACAGTGCGTCCTGCGTAGAAGTGCGGTGTTCGAAATGTAGAGACCGGGGGATGCGCGCAGCTGCAGCAGTCTTTCGCCAATGTCAGTGCGTTGCGTCCGAACACCAAACTTACCTCCCAGTCGCTTCTCATTCTGAAAAGGACGACTAAGCTGAGCATTCAAGTTGCCCGCTAGTATAATGATGTCCGAATGTTTGGTTTGCTTCAGAAGGTCAACGGGGGCGTCACAGAATGCATCCTTGGTGGTATCCGAATAAGTGTCTGTAGGGGTGTGTGTCGATAGAATGAATACACAACGCCTTTCTGATCTGCATTGACAGACTTTGATCGATGTATTGAGTTTGACAGCGCACAAGCGATTGTTCACTGGGATCCAATCGAGCAAACATTGCTCTGCTATGGGACACAGTGAGACTCCCACTCCAACCTGACCACGACATTCAGCTTTGGTGTTGCCATAAACCCTGAGAGAGAAGCGCTTGGATCGGTAGTTATCTAGAGGTGAGCACAAATTAATAACCGTGCTAGAATCGTAGACTCGCGTCTCCGGCACACAGCACACATCAGAGCAGCTCGCTGACCGACTTTTTGGAGAGTGCGAACATTGAAAGCACCAATGTTTACCAGTTGTCTCGGCCTCGGAAACTATTATCACCCAAAGGTATATGGAAGGCAGAAGAAATGGGCGGTAAAATAGTAGGAAAAGGTCGAGAGCGGTTAGTAATGTCACCGTCGAGGGAACGATAACTTCTGATATTTCCCGGTGGTTTATGCCGCGGAATGGGTTGACTTGAGGAACCCCACCCCGAGTCTGACTCTAAAGTCTGACCTGCAAAACGGCAGGATGCAGGGTTTTCTTGGGGGACCCACCCGGAGCCAATGACTTAAGTCTGACTCACATGGCAGTGAGGGCTTGCCTAGCCCAAGCGCGCAATGAATAAAACATTGAGGTCTCATTCTGAGCACTGCTGCGCGCAGTGGATGTGCTCGAAGCTATGCCGAGTTTTTGCGATATATCAGATGATTTTGACCGTACTGGATAATACGCCGGCAGTCACAGTCAACCGTTGGCCGACCGGGGTGCACCTGGTTTGAGGGTACCTTTACTAACCCCCTCCTTCCTGATAGGGAAGACTGCAGTGATTCTGTTGTATGCCCATGGGATCGTGCCTCACTACCTAAGCTCTCCGAGTCAGTAGTGCGATATACAATCCTATGAGTGCAACCGTTTTTATCTGACTGCACCCCTTTAACCTGTGTGACAAGGTTGTACCTGGAAGGACCGGAGTCCTAGTCAGCACAGCCGGCCGGATCAAAACGGCACACAAGCCTGACGACCGCGTCAAGGTAGTAGTATAGGTCAGGCGACATCAATCCATGGGGGTGAACGCGCTGAGTCTTTGTTCTTTACTGTCGACCGGTTTTCGACAATAAGTACTGACTGCGTAATATTCTGCTGGACTGGTTCCAACATGTTCCAACCGTTGGTTGTCTGATATACAAAAATTTGTCCTGATCGGTACACCAACTCATGTTTTCTCCACATTGAAATCGTGACCTCGGAGGTAGAAACTTGTACATAATCTGGACAGAGATTTTGCCTCAACTTCGGTGATCATTTCAGAAGTTTGAAAGTCCTTATGGGGACCCTTTTAACCCTCCTTTGTGCAAGGGGGAAAACATCATATTTCCTTAACCTCACCTCATGCGAATTACCCCGCACTTTTTCCAGAAGCCTTGTGAAACTCCTTCATAGTTTTAAAATACTTTAGGGTAGCTTGAAAATTACATCGCTTACAACTTGTATGCACATATTTTCCCCCAAGGTTCTCATTTTAAACGATCGCTAGCCGATAGATTGACGAGTTTTCTTTCCTGAGTGCCCAAATTACACTCACCAACACACCAGAGCGATTTTCCACAAACAGTTCAGAAACCCCGATTAAGCGAATGTTACGTAAAGTTCAGTGAAGTAGTGCCAACCGTATATCTAGATGCCATGCGAGACTGCATATTTCCCACGACGCCACATGACTACACACCACGTGGTACCACGCATGTTTAAATGGTCAAGCAATTCACTTCCATAGAGCCAATCGACAGTGCGGTGAACAACGAGGGCATCTTTTGAAGAAAATTCAAGGAGAGATAAACGAAATTCAATAAGTAGCAGGTCTTGTATAAATTATAACGACAAATGTACACGCACCGTCAGCAACAGGGTCTTTTGGCCCGTAAACTAATAAAGCGACCTGGTTAACATTTTAGTTGCGTTTGACAAACGTAATTCCAGAAGAAGAACCTAGTATACTTGATTGGAGACAACATACACTAAACGAACGGAAAACAAACTGCGACCTTATTTAGAGCCGCACACAAACCGAATTCCTAATTAACGCAAATGCTTACTGATTGCACCGGAAACCGCGGCCAGCTTTGATTAAGGTAGTATCGTTCATATTTTAATGGTACCCTTGTGAGTATACAAAAGAGCGCATATTCATATGCCTGCAGGCATATACAATCCGCTTTTCTATGTGTGTTGTTTATGCTACACACAAAGTAATGTGATGATACTGTACACAGACATGTGTATGACCGCTTCATTTGTTCACCACTATCTCTGTAAAGTGCATGTACACGAATGCGCTTAGTTTAGTAAACAACTTACCAGAGCTTCGCGAACCTTGCGATTCTGTAAAGCCCCAGATTGTTGTCATAACAGAGTAGTGGTTTGGCACTTCCTACCTAGATTCTGTGCTCCCTTTAGATGATACGACTAAATTTTGCGCGGATACAACTGACGGTAGAGGAGGGATCGGCTCCCTATGTCCACACTTATCTTCAGACCTTCTCTTACAACAAACCAGTACTTGCTGCGATTCAAGAATTCTCCTGATGCTCGATCCTTCTAAATGGTCTCGATTTTTGGCCAATGTGGATGCTCTATCGTCCCCCATCTCCCGAAAGCTTGAGAGACGGACTCTTACCTAGTTCGAAAGCCTTACCCACCCTAGGATTTTTCCATTTCCTCTTGATGGGTGATTCCAACTTATCTGAAATTAACTTTTCGGCGTTCTCATACTCAGCCACTAAAAGACTAAGTATGCACCATCTCTTCATACAATCGGAGTATGGTGCCTTAGGGAGCACATCCTTGGCCTCACTCTGTGGCGCACTGAGCATAGTCCGTCGCAGCTGGGCTAAATATTCATTAACGAAGAGTTGATGGTTAACAACCGTGCACTCACCGTAACATTCAGACAAGGTGATCATGCAGTCGTCTTATTTGACTTCATTTGCAGCAAACACCTGGTCAGCAAAACGGCTAATAATCGCAAAACTTCTGGAAAATGGATGTGGAGAAGCCACGCAGCTAAATGACAACCCATGTTTGAATGTACCTCGCTTCCCTTCACTCTGTAAATGATATATGTGAGAAACCTACTACCGTTATTTTCGCAGCCGCTCATGAATCTAAACTATTGTCAGAAGCCACAGAGGACAAGCCACCGAATCAACTACATACTCTCACATTCAAACTTTCACCCTTCACCATCCTCAGATTTTCATATATACTTGATGTCTGATCAATGTGATTCGAATGAATCAATAATACAAAATCTATCTCCAAGGTCGCGAGTCCTGCCTTCTTGCTGCGTTTCTGGTCGCATACATACTGATTTCTGGAGAGTTAAAGGCCAAGGCAGGTAACCATTTGTTTAAGCATATCTCCGAATTGATCTGTCATCAAGATTATCTCCGTTCTTGGACCCAAAATCTCTTTGGTGCAACGCGACAGATCGCATCCATTGGAAACCTAAACAACCCACCCTTACGAACTGTTGTGAGTCAGTTGCTTTCGTTTTCATCACGCTTGACCTCGTGTTCACACCCAAGTTTTACATAGTGTTTACGTCTACTACAGTCTTATATACGCTATCTAATAAATTGTCCCCATTTTCCGATTCTCTCCTTGATTTCAGTGATCTGCTTATCCGTCTGGTTACCGCCGCTTCTTCCATCACCTGTTTGAAACGGATTATTTGTATCATTGGTGAATGCCTCTGTATTCCTGACGCAATGGATAATGCTTTTGTGCCTATTTCGCATACGTTCCAGAAATAATAGACATATATGTCATTCGTTACCGGTCTATTTGCGCAAACGTGTATATTCAAATATCTGCTTTTAGATTTGTATGCTACATACCCATTTCCACTACAAAGTTGGGATCTTAACAATACGCGACAAGAATTACGAGTGAGCGTCGCATGTAGTAAATAATACTGTGCATCGTTATACTACCTGTCATCACATTTCCTTACATCTCACATTTCAGATCACTGAAATGCGTATACCTAACTTACAAGTCCGCAGATTAGGTAAGACGGATTAGTATCTATAACTGCATACCTCCGTTTGCAACCTGCATCAGCATGTTAATTGTGTTACATCTACTGTGGCCCATCAACCATATGTCGCCTTCCGATCATTAGCTACCGCATGTAGCGCAATCACTATTACTGTTTGCATATGCGTTGGTGTGCAATAAGTCACTTGGAGTGACTGAGTCATTATTATAGCACCACACAAAATGTGCATGCATGTCAGTTAAATGTTATTGAAGAACGAACATGTACAGGACCCATGACCCTCAACGCTAGCAGCGTATTTGTCAAGGTAGGTTACTTTCGCGGTTGCATGGTTGTCACGCAAGCAGTCTTTTTCCAGTTTCCCCCAGCCGCCTTGAGCGCTTACGGAGTTAGCTGTTCCAGTGCATGGATGCCGCACATTTCGCACCCAGCACACCGACCTCTTACTAAGGGGATCGTATCAAATCGCTTGAATTTAAACTCCAAATACTCATTTGGATTCAGTATTTTTCTCACGCGGTCGTACAACGCAGACCTAAGAGAAAGATCATCCTTAATATACTTATTAGCTACCTCTACCCTATAATTTATCCAATTTCATTGTACACGATGAGATTGGATTACTGCTTGCGTGACAACCTTGCGGCCGGGAAGGTAACCTTCCCTGATAAGTACGCTGTTAGCGTTGAGGATCATGGGTCTTGCACGCGTTCGTTCTTCAATAACATTTAACTGCCGTGCATACACATTGTGTGGTGCTGTAACAATGACTCAGTCAAGGCAAGTGACTTATTGCAAAACAGCAGGTGGTTACTACCGGACTAATCTCAAAGCTTTACAGTAGACGCTGCATGTCCAGGATGTTTCATTAAAGGGAAGGTGAAAAGTAAGGCAGGCGAACTGATGGACACCAGGAACTTTACCTCGAACATTTGTGAGGCTGTCAGCAGAATTTCGAGTGACAGGTATGAATGGACACTGAGGGCGCTGAAGCAGCTTTAGGAGATAGCCACATCAGGCGAAAAAGTGTACATAAATTCGTCACGTAGCTTTGACACCACGGTTTCTAACCACACTTCTACTCAACCCGAGGAAGGTAAATCACCGCTGTCGAGTTTTTAATCAAAACGCAGAAAGCAATGCTTGCAGAAGACGTCTCCCATACTAGGCTTTGGAAGGCAGCCAGCAGTGATGAGCGAAACGTAGTTCGCAACCAGCTTCCGGTTATGCCATATTCGCAGCAAGTTACCGTCCAAAGATGTCGCAGAAAAGATTAAGCGTGGGGTCCATAAAAGGCATTTTCCGCTCGTGAACAACTAACACTGTTCCGGATATGACCAAGAAGAATTGGAGGATGAGGACTCCACAAATTGGATCCAGTGTGACAATTGTTGTCGTTGGTGGTCTAAGGTAGGTGTGGGACACGCCAATGTCCTAAACACTTTCAAATGTCGGCTTTGCTGATGAGTATCACTTTTTCAGCTTAACGGTTTACACTGCTTGTTTTCATTTCAGCGCTAGCCATGTCATTTGTACTCTCATCGCCTGCTTGCATTAATCCGCTTATGTCATGCATTTCAACCCACCTCAAGTGTTTATTCCGATTTTCCACGCCAATTCCGCTTGGCCGCACTCCTCAGTTTTATATGTTATGTTGCAGGATGAGCGAAGCTGTTTCAGACTCCAAACCTTTCTCAAGACGGCGCAGCGGTGGCAACTACATCCCGGATAGTCTAACGGGGCTCCGGTGCATAACTAAATGACTTTCGTTTATTCCAAAATTCCAAACTATACATTCATCATCATCAGGAATCTACGCCTTTTACCGTGAGATAGATGTGTGTGCAGTTCGGGAAGCGATTGCGCGAAAGCGAGATGCATGACCACTATGTAATGATACCGTGGTGGTGGAAGTACCCTAACGTCCGAATTATACACGTCCGATATGTCACACTTCCCAGTTAATGTACATTTATCGCCGAAAACCTGTAAGCCAATAACAAACCTCACAAACAAAAGTGACCGGTACCCTGGTGGTACTGTAATGTGGAGGTGAACATGTGGTATAATGAATCAGCTGCCGTAGGTCCATAGTTTAGCATAAGACGGAAGGCTTATATACCATTCGTTATCGCCGTCTCACTGTAACTTCACGTTAACCGTCTTTCTTCACGTTATCCACGGGACATCCAGCAATCAAGACACCGATAAAACTTCCATGTAACCTTGTAGTGATCACGATCGCGCGGCTTTTCTAGCGACCCATCTATTAGTGCATTCTTCAAGCAGTTTCAAACTGCCGGTGAACCAGAGTTAAAAGCTTGTCCACCTCTCTTCTGCAAGCCAACTATGTCGGTAGCAGAGAGCTGACGACCATGGCTGTCTGCAGACATCACCAGCGAATTGTTGTGGTCAGCAGGCGATACAGCGTCCCCATTAGACATCCGCACCAGCGACATACAGCAGTACATACAGCGGTGCAAACAAATACGCAGCACTTATGGCATTCAACATGTCGCATTTCATTATGAACAATGGCTCTCGAAGGTGGCTTTCATCGGCGTGTCCACTGTGCCAAGCGTGCTCTTCAAACAAAACAAATCAATTACTTGGGGCAAACGCTTATCACTCGAGCCTACCGAGCCCTCAGCAAACATTTCTCAAGAGACACTGGCGAGAGTCACTTCATCCTGAGAACTTCACAATAGTCAAGTCGCCAAACAATCGGTTATAACAGCGGAAGGAGGATAAAATGCATCTCAAGTTACGACAATCAGACCGCTGCCAGTCGAAAGTAAAACAGTAATGGAATTATAACTCTGCTTCTTGTAATGTTCCATCGCTTGAACAAATGGTCTTCCGGCAAGACTTCCTTTTTTCAACTTACCTTCAGAGGGCGTAGACTTACATGAGTACGCACCAGTAACTTGATGAAGACTCCGTCAATATGACAGTAACCGCTTCAAAATAAACGTACACAATGAAATATCAATTAACACTGTAACCATGTGCCATTTATCAACAGCTCCGCATAACACAATTACAAACATACCAATATCAATCAAGCAGAACTTCTATATCCAACGTTTAAACACCCTATACTACCTACCTATTGAAACCAGCGTTCAACAAATACGCCAATTCATCCCAAAAGTAGTCATAGTACAGCAATACGCGTATAACTCGCGTACGCGAGCAAACATGAACCTGCTCCAACCGCACGCACTAGCGGTAGACAACATTCCACAAACATCATCCAGCTTGCATCCACCGTACACTTTCGCAGCCGACAAAAATGACATAGACCCTTTTCACTCACGCCACTCCAATCTAAGTATTTTTCTAACCGAGGAAAATTTTTTCGAACGATCTAATCGCGGGTAACTCGAAATTTGCTTCACATTTTCTGGCTTTTATTCTGTACGCATTCTTTTGCTGAATTGGTGCCCTGTGCATCAAAAATTGCATTTGATTGCTGTTATTCGTTACCGAATGACATGCCGAATCATTAAGTATTGAAATTTCTGAGTTGCATTGTATCCGCTTCTGTATCTGTTTTATTCCTAATAGCACGCCCCATATGGTCCCTAGGAACCCCGGGTGACTTTTGGGGCTGGCGCGGGGTCAGAATGGGGCTTAACCGATCGATTCTCAGTGGAACCCATGTGGGCTGGCAGTAAAATCGTTTTACTGCGATAACTCACCTACGCACCCAATTTCTTCCAACTACTAGGCATTGTTATTTTAATTATTTTCGTACAATTGCTCCGCCGCATCCGCATCGGTCCCCAATCTACCGGTTGATCCGTCAATGCTAGAAAGCAAGCAATAATTAAACGTTGCAAATGCATGCACATTTATTGTCCATTATCGTAGAGGTATGACGCGGTTTTACAGCTCAGTACACTGGTTTCTTCCCATACAAATGGTTGACAGTGCACATCAGATCTTCGTTCACTGATCTTCACTGTCTTCGAACAGTATCTGCAGTGTAACGGATAAGATATTGTAAATGAGGACGCGAGTAAAGCAGATTAACATAGTGTTGCTGTTTATGTGGATAAACATGCATAAACAAACAGTAATAGTGATTGCGCTACATGCGGTAGCTAATGATCGGAAGGCGACATATGGTTGATGGGCCACAGTAGATGTAACACAATTAACATGCTGATGCAGGTTGCAAACGGAGGTATGCAGTTATAGATACTAATCCGTCTTACCTAATCTGCGGACTTGTAAGTTAGGTATACGCATTTCAGTGATCTGAAATGTGAGATGTAAGGAAATGTGATGACAGGTAGTATAACGATGCACAGTATTATTTACTACATGCGACGCTCACTCGTAATTCTTGTCGCGTATTGTTAAGATCCCAACTTTGTAGTGGAAATGGGTATGTAGCATACAAATCTAAAAGCAGATATTTGAATATACACGTTTGCGCAAATAGACCGGTAACGAATGACATATATGTCTATTATTTCTGGAACGTATGCGAAATAGGCACAAAAGCATTATCCATTGCGTCAGGAATACAGAGGCATTCACCAATGATACAAATAATCCGTTTCAAACAGGTGATGGAAGAAGCGGCGGTAACCAGACGGATAAGCAGATCACTGAAATCAAGGAGAGAATCGGAAAATGGGGACAATTTATTAGATAGCGTATATAAGACTGTAGTAGACGTAAACACTATGTAAAACTTGGGTGTGAACACGAGGTCAAGCGTGATGAAAACGAAAGCAACTGACTCACAACAGTTCGTAAGGGTGGGTTGTTTAGGTTTCCAATGGATGCGATCTGTCGCGTTGCACCAAAGAGATTTTGGGTCCAAGAACGGAGATAATCTTGATGACAGATCAATTCGGAGATATGCTTAAACAAATGGTTACCTGCCTTGGCCTTTAACTCTCCAGAAATCAGTATGTATGCGACCAGAAACGCAGCAAGAAGGCAGGACTCGCGACCTTGGAGATAGATTTTGTATTATTGATTCATTCGATTCACACTGATCAGACATCAAGTATATATGTAAATCT
This sequence comes from Paragonimus skrjabini miyazakii, assembly GCA_014338405.1. NCBI lineage: Eukaryota > Metazoa > Platyhelminthes > Trematoda > Plagiorchiida > Troglotrematidae > Paragonimus > Paragonimus skrjabini miyazakii. Next base: position 18,563 of record JTDE01002671.1, read on the forward strand.
GAGGATGGTGAAACGTTTGAAGAACAATAAAAAGGACGAAGCACAAACTAGTGTAAACAGAGCAGCGAAACTTAATTACGTTGCATGAAACTCGTACAATTCCGGTAAGTAGTTGACTGCGAGCAGCGATCTTTTATCTTCTGCTGAACGCAATCAGTATTGTGCAAAATCACGATCGGACCGAAAAACTGGTCACGACAACCTACCGACGTTTTAATTCGAAGCAAACTGAGCGTAATAATTTGTCATCAATTAATGCACTAAGACATAGCGAGGAAGTCAGACATACTAACATGTAGGCACTGACGTCAACAACAGAATTAGAGACATTGCGAAAGGCATACACCATCGAATAATGTCTTGCACTTACCATGCAAAATCTACTTACACATAAAGCCTCATTTTGCGTCAGAAAAGCCCCCATTTCGTCCCATTAAAAATAAGGCTGTGTGCTGCTTGGGATATTATGTAGTGCTTGTTTCTATTGACAACGACGCGAGTCAGATTTAACAGTGCTGGGACCCAACTGTTTAAGGCAGCGAGCATTTGCGGCCGTTGTGAATGCAAAATGTCCGTACAAAACGGTATGCAGTGCCACCAGTGCCCGAAGTGGTATCACTTCAAATGCACTGGCCTCAACGAACACCAGTATAAGCAACTTGCTTCTTCCGCTTTAAGTTTTATCTACGTGAGCTGTAGGTTCGACTAAAATCAAGGCACCGCTTTGCCATTGAGTAGTCACGCACGCGTCACGAAATATGAAACGACGCAGAAAACCTGCGACTGAAATTTCGGAGCTGTTCTCCTCAGCACTATATATCTTTTTGTTTCTTCCATGGGGAATAGGATGGAGGAATACCAGCTCACTCTGCCCGAAATGAAGCTGGACCTCCGGTCCCTAAACTAATACGTAGTGCCTGCTGTCCCTGTTGTTGCGGTCACCAAGAAAGCAGTTGCCCTGTCATCTGCACATATAAAGGAGGCAACAGCGAATATGAAGTAAAAAGCTCACAAAGGAAGGAGACTAGTTTTATGGGGCCGCTTCCCCACAACGTCTTCACCAATTGAACTAGCTAAGTCAGTCTTAGCTTCTTCGTTCTCCTTGGTCGTTATAAATCTCGTACTCGCGAGCAGACTACGCGCGGAAACAACCAAAATGTCACTCGGCCTTTTTGTAACCTTGCCAGCCATGCTCAGTCCCGAGACAGTGGTGGAAAAATCAGAAGCTTTGAAATCCCCCAAATTCCATCTGAAAGGTGCTTCTTTCGACCGCTCTCGGCAATAGAAGGCGAAACGCGATCAGCAGACTAAAATTAAGTCACGAATCATGGCAGACCAAAAACTGCAACTGGAGACTAAGGTCGTGGTTTCTGCTCCAGTAGTATCTTCTCAGACTTGTGTCAGCGTTGGAAAGCGAGAACGCTTCTTCAGTAGTCGCCATCCGAACGGCCGATGCCCCAAGCTTGGGCAAAAGTGTTCAAGACCCCACACAAACGACGTTCTCCGAGTTACCTTTGCCAAAAACCACCAAGAGGCCCCATAGAAAATTCTCCCTCCCTAGAATTTGGAACGGTGAAGGCCTGTTGGGGATGCCGCTTATAAATCAAAAAGCATTTTACTCGCACGCCCCACAAACCATTTTTGTCAGTTGCTCTGTAAAACTGTGCATACTGCCTCACTTCAAACCCAGCCTCCAGCAGACGAAGAAGTCATATTTTCCGTGGGTGAAAATTCTCAAACACCCCCCGAAAAAGCGGAATTTTGCAGGTGTACAGGGGTCGCAAGTTGTGACACCGAAAGTACTGGTCAAGCGTCCTGTAGGGACGTTGACGTACGCACAAGCAGTGACGGCGCCCACGGTCTCAAAGGAAAGCCATATTAACCACTCAGCAGCACATACCGAATCCAGCCCCACCACTCTCCTCGATCCTAGGTATTCTTTTGCAAACTCTTCCTCGCATTCTCCTCTCTCTTTTCTCGACTGGTCAAGTGAGGTAGTAGCTCTTAAGTGCATGTACATGAACTGACTGAGTTTGTTCAATAATTTACCGGAAATCAGACAGCTAATTCATGACACACGACCCCATATTTTTGCTTTCACGGAGACCTGGCTTACAGGTGACATCAATGACAGTGAACTGAGTGTCCTCGGGTATTCAGTTTACCTAGCTGACTCCGCCCGAGTGAGAATGGGCAGCTCTGCGATTTTCCTTCGGCATTGTCTCCTAACGACCACGGTTATTGGTGGATTTCATTCCTCTTATAAATGTGATGCTCTGTGACTTCGCTTGGCTTTGCATGGCCGAGACACACTCCTAGTGGGGTTATTTATCGTTCCCTCTTATCTGACGTCTTTGATGACGACACTCTTCCTGTAAACCTAGACAACTCCCTAGGTTCACAAAACTTCACCCATCTGCTTAAAATGAGCGACTTTAATGCACCGAAAATAAGTTGGGCATCAGTTTTCCACCAGGAATGTGAAAACGGATTTTCGACCTCCTTATCAACACTGATACGACGGACAGCGTGAACACAGCATGTCAACGCCCCTACGCGGCATCGTTCTGGTCAGACTTCCCCTCTGCTCGGCTTAGTTGTCATTAATTAGAGCCACCTGGTAGACAGGGTGCTCATTAAGCCACAACTTGGACAGAGTGACCATTCCCTGCTCATCTTTGATCTTATCTGTTACCGGTTACAGCAACCATTAAGGAAGCCCACAGTTCGAAACTTTACTCAGGCTGATTTTAACGGCCCGAGAAGTCACCTTGGTTCTTTCTGATTACGGCTCCGTGGACCAGAACTATCGTGCATTTCAAAACGCAATTGAGAAAGTGGATGACTTATTTGTGTCGCGCAAGCTGTGCGCTTTCTCTCATCGGCCGCCTCTTCCGCTCAAAATACGTCGTCTCCTTGATGACCATTCTTACTTATTCGCGAAGCATAAGCTTATGGAAAATTCGGAGGACCTAAGCGCGTTCCACGTTGTTCGAACTAGGTGTGTACGGGAAATCCGTGGGCACTCCGAACTCGTGCAAGAACAGGTCCTCCTCAGAGCCCGCGGAAACAGAAACTTCTTATTTGAGCACATGCGACGTCTAAAAATGAATCTTTGGCTCTTCCTCTACGACTGCCTGATAGGGAGACCTCATCTGACTCCCTAGTTGTGGCCGAGTTAATCAGGAAGTACTGCTCGATAGTCTACAACGTCGTACCGCCGGTTTGGCACTCTATCCTTCTACTGCCAAATTTCCAGCAACCACTGGTTACCGCTGAGTTTTCTGTGCTAGAAGTTGAAGACCTTTTATTCAAGGTTAATTCTTCCTGGCGCATGGAAAGAGGCGACGGTCACGCCGATATTTATAACGGGCGATCGGCATCCCCCGGCTAGTTATCGGCCAATTAGCCTTGCTAACATTCTAAGCAAGATAATGGAGCGCTTATTAAAGCCTGCCATTCTCAATCACTTCTTATCAAACCGTCCTTTTTCTCCTACCCAGCATAGCTTCCCTCCCAGCCGGTTATGAATAAATAATATGCTCAATTTCATGGACAGTCTGACTGTGGCTAAAGACAATGGCCTCATTTCCGATGCTATCTTCTTTGAATTTGCCAAGGCTTTCGACCGTGGCCCACCCGGTCCCTCGAAACATAAACTGGAAGCCTATGGTATTTACGGAGAGGTTCTTCGCTGGATTGTTTCTTTCCTCGATAATTGGATGTTTAGAGTTAAACCTGTATCAGGCCTTGCATATCCCTCTTCATTTCTGCGGGAGTTCCTCAAGGGTCCTCTGTTATTTCTGATCTCCATCAAAGATCATCCGTGAAATATTTTCAGCAACGTCCCGCTATATGCCGATGACTTGAAAATCTGGAACGCCACTGATCCCAGTGCACTACAGATTGATCTTGATGCGAGTAAGCGTTGGTCAGACGGCTGGAGTCTACCACTGAATGAATGTCAGTGCGCAGATATGCCACTTGGTGGAGACTCTGGAAGTGTCTTCGGGATTCATAGTACACTCGACAAGTAGATATTATGAAAGTCGATCTTAGGAAAGGTTTTGGCATCTGGGTGTCATCTAACTTATCTTTTGCGCATCACCATGAGATGTCAGCGAAAAAAGTATCTGCCGCTCTCAGGATGATTAAACGCACTCTCACCCGCACAAATACGAGAGCGTTTCAAACACTACGAGGTACATATAAAATCGCTCCTCGAGTACGCCAATCATGTCGTGTATACCAGACTGTAGAACGACATATTAGTTGTTGAGCGCGTCCAGCGCGCGGCTAACCGACTAGTCACGGGTCTCAGAAATGTCGCCTATGAATCCCGACTTGAAACTCTTGATCTATACCCTCTTGAATTTCGACGACTCCGCGGTGATTTCATTTCTACACACTTCTTTAGATTAGGTCTCGTTGAACAGTTTTTCATCGTAGCGAATAATGACGGCCGGCGAGGTCATAACAAGAAGCTTTCCAAGATTCGTCCTCGGGCCTTCCTTAGGCAGCAATTATTTTCTTACAGGGTTATTAACTTTTGAGACAGTCATTCTCCTGAAGTTGTTAGCAGCGCTTTTAGCCAACGTTTTGAAACCTTACTTGACACTCATTTAATAAATGCTCCATTATGCAGGTGACCTGACTTTGTTTCTGGTATTTACTGTAATCCCCAGGAGCGGTGCTTCATCCTGTTTTCAGTGACTGCCTCTCAGATCAACAGACGACTGCTTGACACTAACCAAGAAAGACTGACTGGATCAGAGTACCTTGGGCCCCTGCCTCGAACCCGTGTATCGATGGCTGAATCGCTGAATAATGAGCTCAATAACCTTGAAGCCGAATTTTAACATTGGGTGGATGAAAAATGAAAGCCATATTAGCTGTATATGTTGTATATATGTGCATATGATGTATATATTCTTCAGTTTCAATTTCAAATCCAGAACTGGATGAAAGCTTGCGCGTGTTGACGTCCTGGTGCTTGACTGGTATGATCCAGAGGTTGACCAGACTGCGTTTTCTACCGATGCGACTGCGTTTGGCAGTGGTCTGAATGTAGGGATGAAGGAAGAGAGATGACAAGTTCTGGTTGCTCTGAACCAAGTAGATCATTTTTCGATCAGCACAGAGTAAGAAAAAGATTGCTCCAACCTTTGTCCAACTCTCTTTCTAATAAATATACGCTGGAGGCGCCAACAACTTCGCAGGAAATTTGTTCCACGAGTTGACTACACGCGGTTAACGAAAAAGTCAAATCGAACAGCCAGTCATGATCCTGTTTTCCTGGTCGTGAACTTCCAACCCTTTGATCTGACGTATCACGAACAAATATGCCAATCTTGTATACTTCAATGAGATCTTCAATGTGATCTTCCAACCCTTTGATCTGACGTATCACGAACAAATATGCCAATCTTGTATACTTCAATGAGATCACCTCTTACCCGCCGGCGTTCGAGCAAGAATAAGTTCAACGAGCTGTGTATATATTACATATAGTTATGTATCTATATTTACGGATATACGTCAATGTTGTTATACGTATATAGGAGTGTATGTGTGCACAAGTTAGCATCCGTAAAAGGTGTACGTGCACCTGTTATATATAAACGTTTAAATATGAATTCGTCTGGTTGTATACATATGCCTACATATATAAGTTGGTATATATGTGCATATGCATATACAATAATAGACACACGCATGTGTAATATATGTATAATTATGTGAGTATTATGCCAGTTTGTAGAAAAACACAGATGTATTAATGTTCGAATCCTTCGCTTACGGAAACAGCTGTAATTCCTCTCTCAGATTGTCCAAATAAATTATTATTACCAGCATTCTACATTTTATACGTGCTGAAAATATTTTTGCACAAATTCAATAGAATTTCTGACCTCTTTCCCGATGCATTCGTAAATGTATCTTTAACTTACGGAAACTACTGTAAGTTCTCTACCAATTTGTCCAAACAAGTTGCTTTTTGCGCTAAAACTCCAACTGTTTACCACTCATTTTTATGCATATAAACAACGGCAATGTGTTGCCCAGCTTCATCAAGGCCCTCACTTATATTATCCTATAAGTTACCTTACAGATATTTTTCGAAGATAGCAATCTATGCCGACAATGGTGATCAGTGAGCAAAGGTCAGATTTACACTGTAAACAAAGTGTATGCGAAGGCGCCGGTGTACTGATCCGAACAACCGCGTTGTACATTTATGATGATGGAAACAGAATGTGCATGCACTTATAATGTTTCGTTCTTTGTACGGTTGCATTGGCGGGTTGTTCACCTAAAATAAAACTCAGCGGACCTCATCGTCTATCTACGATGACCAGTCGTACACCGGGTAAACATAAGTGAGCACGGATCATGTAAAATATCAGGTTGTAGGTGGCCTTGAAGAAGACCGTGAGTTCGCTCCGGTTTGCCCTAAAAATGACAATGTGACTATTCCCATGTTCCTGAAGCGCGAGGGGTTGAAGTCTACACATCGGTTGTTCAATTGTCTCGCAGTTCACACAGATGAAATCGACGTCAGATTGCCGGTAACTGGCACACGAATGATGGTACCAACGTGTGCACTGACAGCACTAGACCCAGTTGACGTTTTCCCCAGGTTTCACGGAGTCCTCCTATAGGAAGTAAGTCTGGCGAACGTCGTTGTCTACGGGTTTCAAAGCCATCGTCCTTACAATATGCTCCTTCACCTTCGTTTTAAACTGTTTCAAGTTACCTTTGGTAAAACGCCTGACATACGCTGTTTCTGAAAGATCGCCCACGACTTCAAGCTGCGGCAAACTGTCGTCAGTCACTCGACTTCCAGGTGCGGTCTTTCTACGCCCTGTGGAAACGTGTGAGGCGCCCGTTTTCGAAATGGCAGGTGTATGACTCAATTCATTTGACTGGCACACTACTTTGCCAGTTGATGGGATCGGGGTTTCAGACTATCACGATTTGATGTTAAGAAAGTCTACAGGGACGGATACTCGGGTTAGTGATCAAGCATTTTCTAGCCCGTTTACTTTGGAACACTTCCGTTGGAACGGAGAAGCAGTCGTACTAGTCACCGAGTGATCGTATCGTTTTATCCGGCCACAAGTTATCGAACGGCTTTTTACTTCTAACTGGCGCAGTATCTCGTCCATGGAATGAACAGTGTAGTGAGGTCCAGATGTTTTGATGGCAGCTCATTTGCCCCAAGAAATGTAGGTATATACTCAGTGTTATCCAGACGCAAATGTGCTACAAGGATGGGCATGCGTAAAGTGTTCAGGCTTTTTAGTTGTTGAAACATCAGTGGGGACAGTGGCGAGTAGCGCCCATCTATACTACTACGCAAATCATCCCATCGGTTTGTCAGTCACTCGGAAAACCGTCACCACATAGCTGCATGGCAACAACCATCTGGAAAAGAAACGGCAATCGCAGCTATCATTTTGCGTGATTCGCACGCAAAACATTCGTTGTGTGGTACATCGAACATTCTGTATCCCTCTTTTATAAGCGACGTCTTCAATTTTACAACTCTGACAGTGCCTAAGGACAATACAACTCGCATACCTCGATGAAGGCTTCGGAAACGGTGACAGGTGTTCTTATTCTACCGGCGGTTTGAACACTTTCATACGTTTTATACCAGCCGCACACAGGCGATCAGCAAACGTACTCCAAGGACTTTCAATAATATGTCTGAACAACGCATACACTGTTGAACGTTCACGCACTGCACTTTTAATGTGTCAATTTTCGTTCTCCATCTTGTTCGTTGTGTAGTTACCAAAGAGAACAGTCCTTTTCAACATATGAGGTGCCCAGCAGGATTCACAAACTGATCACGTTTTACACGCCTACTCAATAGCCTCTATACTTACAGACTTTATAGCTTGCAGTGATCTGTTAAACTGTGATATGGTTCCAGTGAATATCATACTGCACGTCCATTGATAGATGCGGTTTCTCTGAAACGTATCCAAGCCTACCAGGTGACGAGAGCGTCGTGAGACACCACTCATTAAATGAAACCGGAAAAGTGCTGTGGCACACCGTGGGTAAACCTCGAAGATAGCCCGCCACTGCGCAGGTTAACGATCAGCGACTAATGTTCGAACGGCAGACGTCCATGGCAACATCTTCAGCATACGCTCTAAAACCATTCGGCCTTGCAGCGTTAATCAATGAATCTGAAATATAGTGTCACATATACACCATAGACATATATTATCGTTCGCCAGCTACAGTCCAACGTGCACAGTGTACGCATTTGTACACACTTCCACACGGATAGCTTGGCGGCAGTTCTATTCCCCTGCATTTCTTCGCACTTGCTGCCATTTGCAAACTGTTGTTGAAGAAACTTTTGAAGGTTCCCCGTTGAACTTTGCTCATGTCCTCCACGTATTCTCGCAAGTTGGAGTACTCCTCCTCGAATATTTTTCGGAACACGTCCAAGTTGTGCACCACCATGCTGATTCGCCGTGATTTAGATGTAATGAACCATTTAACCATCAACTAGGTGTTATGACGTTAGGTTCCAAAAAGTGCACAGTTCTTCATATATCCTTTGGGAAATTCATTTGCACGATTTTACACAAAATTGTCCTAACGATTGCTCTATCGGAGTTTTCAACTTATTTGTGTATGAAAGAAAACCGACTCTCGAAATGTTTAACCCCATTTTAAATGACCGCCAAAAAATTTCCGATCAGTCGTGGTCATCTCTCCAGGTTCAGATTCAATTAGTACAGGGACAAGTGGCTGTTGCCAATTGAGCGTCCAGAATATTTGCACCGGAATGCCAGAGAACAGCACCCAGCGCTGCGACTGTCCCATTCTAACAAGGATTTATGGATTCTTCGGGTTCAGTTTTTCGACTTCAAAGCCCGTCTTGATTATCGAGTAATCTATGTGGGCAAGAGAAGTGAGTGAGAAGAGAATGAAAGAAAAGTTATCGCGAACCCCCAATGGTTGTCGAAATACATGACAATTTGTGTAAACTTTCTTCACACAACTAGTTCAAGGAACCTCAACCATGATAGACAAGACAGGCAGGTAGGGATACACGCACTTGACGAGACATCGGGTAATCCTCTATTCACAACTACAACTCCATCCTTTCTTGAATGGGATCGCCAAAATGGCACATTCTCGCAGGTATGATGGCACAGACGTATTTGGCCCGCTTCGTCCCATAACAGTACAGGACATTCTATCAACTGATGAACCTTCTAAAAAGCAAGTTAATCTATCAATTCGTTACTCGATAACAAAAAAGCGTAAAGAGGGAACTAGTCATCCGCAACTCACATCGTCGTAATCGGACCTCCACAGACCCAATTTTAACCTCTGACGCAAACCAAGATCCACCAGTCATAACCAATTTTAACTCTACACTCCTTTTTGTTATATCGACGGCATCTAGTTGGGGTTTTATCCTTTGATGCCGTGCGTAGCGTTTTTTGTGGTTGATCAATTTATTTTGGACCACGTTGGTTCGACCTCTCTGTCAAACCGGTAGGCAACCTGGAACTCAGGAGTGAGGTGTAGTGTAGCTGATTTGAAGAAAACTGTTTCAACCCACGGCCCCTGTATAGACAGCGGCTTGGAAGTAAATGCATGTTGCTCTCGTTGCCACCCGCAGTAACAACACTCCTGATCTGCAGGCGACGATGTTCAAATGCTTTAGCAGTTTGGTCTATGATGGGAGATTCTCAATTTCTGCCAGGCAGACGTCACAACCATATAAACATGCGGCGGTAACGGGAGACCGGAAAGGAGGAAAGTGTGAAACAACATCAAAGGTTCACAGGTTGATAGATTACCGTTTTGAGGAATTTATCAGTACCATCGGCTATAAGCAGTGGAGTAATGCCATCCGACGAGCCTCCACTCTCAACCGGAAAACCCATGCTCTCCACTCCACACATCACAATGAAGGGCTTACCCATATACATTTGTGTTACACTACCTACGACACATGCGTACGCTTAAGTGGTCACTCGATCACAGGCATAATCTGAAACACTGACTGTGCATTAGAAATAATCTAACCATTCATAGTCTGTTTTTAAGCTGAAAGTGCAAGACAACAACAAACAGCCAGCACACTGCCACACCCCTCTATGCTACCACTACCTGCTAGGTCTTGTCCGTTATGTTAAGGCAGATCTGGAAAGATCTGCCACGTTCCATCCAGCCGCATTTTGAAGGAGATCAGTATATCGCCATGAACTGCTTCACATGGGAGCTTGTTCCATGCATTCACTATCCGTTGGCTGCAGACGTTTGCTCGTAAGTCTGAACCGGCCCTGCTTTTCTTTAATCGGAGACTGTGACTGCTGGTGATGGCTTCTTGATTCACTTGTACAAACATATCTGTGGTCTTTGCGCCACTTATGCCTTTCAGAATTCTGAAAGTCTCAATGAGATCAACTCACACCCTCCTCCTTCCTATGGAGTAAACTCCGAGCTCTCGTAATCGGTCATGATTGGGCTTATCCTTAAACCTTATTTTAATTTGAGTAGCCAGTTGTTTTGCCCTCTGAATGCACTGGATATCTTTACGTTGGTAGGGTGTCCACGCTTGCACGGAGTGTGTTGATTTTGATAAGGTTTGCTGCATTATTTTGAGATTGCTGTGCTTTGCTTGATCAGTGTTGAAGAGTACCCCTATCTTTCCTTAATTTTCCTTAAGAACAAACGGTATTGACCATTTTTCTTTTTACACCGGCTACTATAACCGGTCCCCTTACCCTCATTCAACCAGAGCCTTGTGCATTTTTAAATGTCAAGATAGGACATTCTTCTTCCATATTCTTTCTTGAATAGCTTATAATTCTTATCATTTCTCGATGCATGAACAGTCATTTTGCTCCAACCCAACCAATTACCATTTGTTTGAGTGGACTTTAATCCGTTTTATCGTCTCCCATTACCGAGCGGTGCCTAGTTGTCAGATTTGTTGTATAGGCACATTATTTATTCAATTTCTGAGGATATTTCACATTCGAGGTGAGATATTTAGTTTTCATGTATATGGATTCAATTAGTGCCGTATTAAATCCAGTTTCTACGAGCGCCTTCTCATTAGCCGTTTCGAAGATGGATTATCTTTCTCGCCGTTGGATATTGAGATGGGCATATTTGGATCAACAGATTACGCGTCACTCGTTGTGAACTTGAATCGTTAGCGAACGATTCAATAGAGTGCTCCAGATGAGGCCGGACTATGAATTTGTGCAGCGGCAGAAATAATCCCGGTTGTCTGATAGATAACACTCCCTTAATCCTGAACAGCTCACTTCGGGCGCTGTGTGCAGCCGCTGTGCATTGAGCTGTGTGCTTGAAGTCGTTTTTTGGTCAATACTCCCAGGTCTCGGATCTCTTCTCTACATTCAATGGTGAATGGACCCTGACACCCGGGTAACTCAAGGGGCTTAGAGCTTCAAGTTTTCACCTGGCACTTGGCGGCATTTAATGGAATGTCCCACTTAATAGACCACTCTGTTACTGTCTTGAGATCTTGCGTTAAGACAGCTCGGTTTGCTGACCCTGCTATCATAACACCATCTGCAACTACGAAGCATGGGTTACTAAGCCCACTCGCTAGATCATTTACGAACGGTAGGACTAGGAGAAGCCCCAAAACGGATCCTTGAAGGACACTCCTACGGTTTTTGTCCACCTCAGAGAATCCACTTCTAAGCTTCACTTTAAAAACCGTGTTACGTAAGAAATTCTCTACCGAGTCACTCACTTGGTGTGATGTACCAAACCATTTCATTTTGTGGATGAGACAACGACGGGTTATTGAGTCGAAGGCTTTACTGAAATCATAGTAGTATACATCGACTTTCCTGCCCTCGTCCAGTCGTCTCGTGTCCCCATCCATGAAATAAATAAGGTTAGATAGACAAGATTTCCGTTTCTGAGAACCGTGCTGCGCAGTGCTAAGAAGGCTGTTTTCAACAGAATACGCCGAAACCCTTTCCCTAATTAGCCGTTCCAGGCATTTTCCAACTATACTGTATAGGCCCACTGGTCTGTGATTGTTTTGTTCGTCTCGCTAGCCACACTTATGGTTAGCTACCACCGTGGCAACGCGCCACTCATCTTGGATTTTTCCCTTCCTTAAGGAAGTCGTGAACAGCTGCCATATTGGACTCTGAAGAACTCCCACCAGTGGCTTAACTATGCTCGGATGCAAGCCATCAGCTCCTGCAGACTGTGAGGGCTTTAGGGAGCCTCGGACCCTCCCAACATTTTATTCAGTCAGAAGTATATTGTTGATTTTGCTGTGTTGTATAGACTCTACCAATTTTTGGCAGGATCCTGTTCCCATCGTCCCTCCTGTAGACCCCCTGGGAAAATTCATGGAGGTTGGCTTTTTCTGTTTCATCAGTTGCCGGTTTACCCCCTTTTCTCAACAGAACTGCTAATTCTTGCCTGCCAGCTACTTTGGATTGAACATACGAGTAAAAGCCCTTCGGAGCTGCTTTCGCCTTGCGGGCATGGCCTGCTACAAGACGGTATTTTGCCAAGCGCTTGGCCCTTCATGCTGCATTACTGCAAGTTTTGTTTTGGCCGGTTACGATGGCTTTCATTGTTGTGTATTCCTTCCGACATTTGTTTCTGCTGGTAAGCGGTCTGCTCACCGTTCGTCTCCACCAGGGTGGACGATTTCGAACTCTTCTTTGTACTAGGGTTGCAAATTGGGCCATTAGTACTATAAGCCCTTCTTTGGTGATCTCCCACATATCTTCTAGAGATGCGTTTTCTTATCAGGAGCCCAAGACATGCTCCGCGCCGCTCCCAAAAGCCGCGAGATATCTATTCCATGAAAACTGCAAATACCTTTTTTCACGGGAAGTTTTTTCGTCGGGCTGATTTAGAAGTTCAGAACACAATGAACACTCTTCTCAAGCGGGGCCTCACTTTGAGGGTTTGCAACACCCTGCTCATATTATACTATACTATACTATCAGATCCTACAGGGATGGTGTATGCTCATGTCGGAACTGAATAGGGGTCTGAACATGTTGACAACGAATTAGAGTGCAACCATTCCGGGACTATTTCTTCAGAAATACCTGTCCTAGTAGTTTCATGGTTCTCAAAGACGTTCGAGACGTTGAAGTCCCCAGCTGCGACTAAGTTCGCTGAATCACTAGCTAGAGCGCTTAAAACATTTTGCGGAAGCTTATTGTCGTCACCGGTAGCCCGCGGTCCCCTATAGGCGCAGAGACTAAGCAGTCACCTTTTATCATCTTGAATGTAGCATGAAATTGCTTGTGCGTTTGGGGTGTTTAGCGAAAAGGAGGCCTCCCGCTGCTTGTGTTAATTGCTTGCCAACAGAATGATCTCTCCTTGCCGTGCTCCCGTCCATGCGGTCCCGCCTGTTGACAAAAGCCTCATCTAGAGGGCAGTTTCACAAAGCTATTTCAGGTTCCAGCCAGGTTTCGGTTACAGCTATGACATCGAAACCTTTACTACGCTCCCTATGCTACCTCCACTTGTTTTTATTACTACAGGCATTTGTATACCAAGACTTGAAGTTCTTTATTTGTTACATTTGCCCGGATAACTTTTCTGTGTTAGAAATCTTCTCGGATCCTCTGCCAGAGGGTGTTGCCCGTTTTTTGAGTGGCTTCTCTGCCCCACTGTAAAATGTTTGGCTCCAATACTATTTTGATCTTTCCTACCCTTTTGACCATAAGAAGCCAACCGATTTTCCTTGGCTTCGTATCTTCGTCTTTCATTACCGCCATCATCAGTTGGGCGGCAACCTGACTGTGGCAGATTGCTCGACTAACCTTTAAGGGCTTACACGCTGGGACAACCCCTTTCGCGTGGGGTTTGGCCTTGGTTGTTATCAAGTTCCTTGTTCTTCCGGCTTTACTTTGCTAACTGAAGCTTCTTATCTTCCTCGCGTACTGTTGGTTTTTTGTTCTGACTTATAGCTGGTACTCACCTTCGTTGTGAATGAGGTTCCGTTACATTTACTACTCAGATAACCAGCTGCGGACCTCCGGCTACTTACTACTGTCGTGATAGAGACAATCATGGGTGAGTTCCCTTTAGATCCCGTATCCCCCTCCTGTTCCGGTAACTCAGTTAGTCTGTCGCACTGGATCAATGGAGTCCCTGGTGTGGCTATATCCCTCTCTTGGACGCGCGGTTTGGCTGAAGCATCACCGGCTGTTGTCCTTGGCAGTAACGATGACTCACTGCCATATTATGTCTGTTTTTTGTCTGGAATAGGCTAAAATCTACCTCGTGACAGTTCCCGTACTCTGTCTGCCTTGCTGAGTATATAGTCTCTTTGGGAGACTTGTGTAAACCAGATGATTAATGGACGTGCCCGGTTTTGAGTTCTGTCGGAATTACTTAATCTCCAGCTACTTATTCTATGTAGGTGTTTTATACCAGTGGCTTCAGACGTTTCTGTCACCCACGAATTTCCACCACCACCCCTTTTATCTAGCTCTTTTCTAGTTTTTATCTATCTGATTACTGGTTCTTCATTGTTGGGGACCAGAATGTTTCAAGATATACCTGGTATTTTTTCGCCAGCAGTGCGTAGTTTCACTGTCATCCACAATCCGTCGATCCTCAACATAAGGGCTGCTATCTTCCCCCTCTGTTTCTCAATTACTTCTTCTGTTTTACATTTACCCAACTCAACAGGATCTTTTGTGGCACCTACCCCCTTTTCATTACCCAAACGGCCTTCAGAAGTTTGCAATAATCGTGAGAAGACTTCCGCTGTTGAACAGCAGCGTGAGCAAACCAAATGCAACTGCTTAGGCTGTCCACACAACCCTACTGCAACCTCTGTCACTTTAGAACACCGGCTGTGATATAACTTCCCACAGTTATCGCACTGGATACGCTCAGTGACTGGCTTACGACACGTACAGCCCCCGCAAATGGAACCCAGGTCATCCATTGCGAGAACGTATTTAACCAGGCTGGTTTAAGACTGCAATACAATATAACAGTGCGACATTACACAAAAGTGGGTCATACAAAAATAAAAGCAAATTACTACAACCAAAGGCTATGCGGTCTAAGGAGATATACTACTACAGTCCTAAATATACCTAAGATTAAAAAAACCCACAATAGATAGAATGAAAAAAATTAAAATGGCACGAGACAACCTGAACCAGATTCAAAAAGCGCGCGTTCAGTTCGAATCACAGGACTTGAGGCTAGTTGCCGGTTAATGTCCTGTTTCTTGCACCAGTGAGCTCGGATGATCCAACTGTGCTGCGACAAATTGATAAGAAAAACTGCCCTTCAACAGTGTTTCGGAATCTTCAGTGGTTTGTAGAACACAGAACATTACTGAATGAGCAACGAGAATATTTTTTATCAAGTCCTCATCAGGACCGTGCAATTGATCTCTTGGATGCCAGAAGTTGAATGATGAAGGCAGGCGGTATTGGACTCACCGTCAGCAATCATGAAATACTCAGATTAGTAGACAAGATCAAAGTCATTGATGGTGCTGCCATAATCTCTATCAGACTCCTGGATGAGAGGACAAAAATAACGTCCCGGCGTTGATGAAAGAAGAACAGCTGAGAGACAAATAACTAATAAAAGGTCCTACGCAAGCTACATATAAGTGGTAAACAGATGAGAAGCATAACAAAGATGCCGACAAGGGAAAGAGAGGGTTGCCATCAGGTTAAGCAGACCCTGGTCACTTTATCATCACTTTATATCCGGAAATAATGTTAACCAACAAGCATCAAGCGTGCGCCTAAAGTCGGTAATCGTGATAGCCAACACCAACTCGGACGGTAATTTGTTCCAACTGTTTACAACTCTATATGAGAAAAGTTGGCCCGGATTTGCATCCTAGCTCGTTCATTCACAATTCTTAACTCGTGACCTCTAGGCGAAAGGTTTTCGTTGTAAGTAAACAGCTGCTCCCCGGCCGAAAATAATTTATTCCGGATCTCAAGGACTTCTAAGAGATCTCTTCTTTTTCCGTCTTTTTTCCAAGGAGAAGAGATTAAGGCGCCTAAGTCTGCCGGAGTAAACCATTTTCCGAAATTCTACGATGAACTTCGTAAACCCATATTGCACCCTCTACGGGACCTTGGCATCATTGACCAAATAAGGACACCGGATCTGCACGTAATATTCTAGATGTGATCTCACATAAGCCTTATAGAAGGCGCACGGGCGCTGGGTTTCCTTGACGTTACCGTTTTCTTCCGTTGGCAAAGTACCCGATTTGCTTTACGGGCTGAAATCATGCACTGAGTTGACACCTTGGGGTCTCCAGTGGCCTGTATTCTTAAATCTCTCATCTCAGTAGCTTTTTAATAAGTAAACGTTACCCGGGCCCTCCTATCTCCCTAAGAATCCTCGGTTTCGACGCCTGTAAGTTGTCTGCATCTCGCAAAATTTAGCGAAAGTTTCCAGAGCTGGAAGACGCAAAGAGAAGCTTGGAGGAGGGAGCCAATAAAAAACATGAACGGGTACGGTGTATCGTGGTGCATCGTGATCACGATGAGAAATATACAATTATTATCATTACATGGTTGAGGTTGATCGCAGTAAACCCACTATCCAAAAGCGCCGTTAAATTTGTGTAATATATCTTCTTTTACCCAGCTTGACCTGGTGGATCTGGATGACCACATGTAACTATAAAAATGAGGCGCTAAGTTCCTTGAACCTACCGCCATCATCGGGGGTACATCTACCAAGTGAATATGCACCTCAGAATTTAACATAAAGAAGCCCTGTCTATTACAAGTTTTGTCGATTCGTGTTATGATTCCATATGTTGTCAGATTTAACGCGAAATCATTGATGTGAAGTTTATATTTATCAGAATCATAGTCTAACTTCATGTACTACGTAGAGGTCAATGATGCGTTTTTCACAGAAGATAGATTTTTGACATAGTGAAATCTGTTACAAGCTTGTTTCAAGTCTTGTTGAGTGGTGTTATAAGTTCGCATGTCAGCCTTTTTCTTTTCACAAGATATTCTGTTATGAAGTGTCAGTTTTACTTGTTTGTGTTTCTCCAATGTTCTCTGTTTTCATGCCGTGTTGATTTCTCGTCTTTTGTGGATTTTGTTTTACGGGCTTCTTTGTTCAATTCGAATTTCGCGCATATCATAGCGGATTTGAAAATGCTTTCAACGTTAACAGGAGTGGGTGCTAGCTGATATTACTTCTTAGATTGTATCAATTTTTCATCTTAATTATACATAAAATTCGTTTTTATCGCGGTACTTATCGCTTTGCTGTAAATTTCTGCATGTTCAGCGGTCACGAAGATGTTTACGGTAGTGTGTCATTTGTGGGATCAATTTGGAGAGCTGTTCGATGCATCCCTTGCCAACCTCCACATCGGTCCGCATTAGGTCATTTGAATGCGTTCGAAGTGAACGCTCCGTTACAAAAATGATCCTGTTAAATTGACCTGCCAGTTTGTTGCCAAATAAGATAAATCGCTGAGAATAGAATTCGGTAACACTCATGGAATAGTGTCAGCAGTTCGTAAGCGTAAGATATTGAATCGTTCGCTAACGATTCAAGGTTCACAACGGGTTACGCGTAATCGGTTAATCCAAAAATGCCTTTCTCAATATCCAACGGCAGAGAAGATAATCTTCGAAACGGTTAATGAGAAGACGCTCGTGAAAACTGGATTTAATACGGCACTAATTGAATCAATGTACATGAAAATTAAATATCATACCTCGAATGTGAAATATCCTCGCAAATCAAACAAAGAATGTTTCGGTACAACAACTCTGACAACCAAGCACCGCTCAGTAATGGCGGACGATAAAGCGGAATTGAGTTCACTCAAACAAATGGTAATTGGTCGGGTTGAAGCAAAGTGACTGTTCACGCATTGAGAAGTGGTAAGAATTATAAGCTACTCAAGAAAGAACATGGAAGGAAAATGACTTATTTTGACATTTATAAATGTACAGGGGTCAGACTGAATAAGAGTAAAAGAAACGGTTATAGCAGTTAGTGTAAGAATAAAAATGGTTGGTACTGTTTATTCTTAGAAAAATGGAGAAAGATAGGGCCACCCTTCAACACAGATCAAACAAGGCACAGAAATCTCAAAATAATACAACAAACCTTAACAAAATCAACATAGGATGACGTAAGATTCGAACTGCTCCAGTAGTTGAAGCAAATAACCGGGAATGTACGAAAGGTGCTGTTAGCGTAATTGGCCTACTAGGATCCTACTCTGGTCAACTGGGAACTACTTCTGATCTACTCCGAAACGACCCTGGCCACAGTCGGACCGGCTCTGGATTTTGTTGAACGCCTCTTTGCCAACAATCGAACCCACTCAGGGCCATAGTAGATATGTTTTGTGGGCGTGGGTTTCAAAATCTCTGACAATGTTCATCTGTCAGCAATCATGAGCACAACATGTCAACCAAATTACAAGACGTTGTCCAACACAAACATCCTCCCTGTTTTATTTGGTTGTCACGAACTAAGTCCACTTGGTAGATAAAGTGCTCATTAAACCACCACTGGGGCACAATGACCGCTGGTCACCAGATTTAGATTGTGCCTGCTACTGACTCCAAAAGGCCATAGCGAAGATATCGTTTCAAAATGTCCAGAAAGCAAATTTCGATGCACTGTGAAGTGGATCTAAACGCTATATAAAGTTCAAGTGTGAACACGAAATCAAAAAGTGATAAAAAGTGGAAACAACTGACTCACAGTAGGTCGTGAAGGTGCGTCGTTTAGAGTTCCACTACATTGAATGAAGTATCCAGTAGATACGATCCGTCGTATAGCTCCCAGATAACTTTAGAGGTCACAATGAAGATAACTCCGACGACCAATGAGTTTGGAAATGCGCTGAAATGAATGTGGATTCCGTTAGCCGTTAACTGTTCCAAAAATCTGAGCGCACGCGACACTGAACGCAGAGAGAGAACACAGGGCTCGCGAACTTGGAAACCAATTTTGTTGTTTTATTATTCAGTGAATCAACTCACATGATTTAAACGAGTGTACATGTGAATTTGAAGAAGGTAAAAAGTGTGAAAAACAATGAGAATTATGTAACACAAAATGCTGTACAAAACGCTACAACT
Organism: Paragonimus skrjabini miyazakii; assembly: GCA_014338405.1. Classification (NCBI taxonomy): domain Eukaryota; kingdom Metazoa; phylum Platyhelminthes; class Trematoda; order Plagiorchiida; family Troglotrematidae; genus Paragonimus; species Paragonimus skrjabini miyazakii. The sequence goes on from JTDE01002671.1 coordinate 37,699, forward strand.
GACATTCTCAAGCACACTAAGCCTCGAGTTTGACTCAGTAAACTCAAACTACCATTGTTTTTCAATGTTTTCATCCATGAAGCTGATAAGGCATTTCCTCCATATACATTACGGAAGTCTTTCACTTGTTCCTCGCTTCCGCGGGCTGTGTGTCGCCTAATTGATGTGCATTCTTGTCTATTGTTTAAACAGGGTTTAACAGGCAAGCCGGAGAACCTAGAAGCCTTTCGCTCCGTACTAAACTGGTGCAGGCGGGGAATCCGCTTAAGCGCCCAACAAGTACAAACAAAACATTGCTGTTAGCCGGCGAAAATAAAAACTTTTTATTCAAGCTTAGGAGCCGACGGAGAAAAACCGAACTTTCAGCATTTTCTCAGCGGCTTCCTGAGAGAAACAATTCTTCCAACATCCAAGTGGTTGCCGAGGCTTTTGTGGGGTACCTTCCCACAAAGTCTCACACCAGATTTGACGAGTTACCCAGTGGCAATAATTCAGAAGACAACAAACAGCGCAGTACTCGAAATATTGCCACGACCAAGAAGCAACAAAATGTACAGCCAGCAAGCGTCCTGCGTGTAGCGCGCGGAACGGAAAAGTAAGGAATTTCTACACCAGCGGAAATAAGGCTTACAATTGGGCTAAACAAACATGGCTCATTAGGAGGTGTCAAATTGTACAACAAAATGTCAACAAAAATTAGGCTCTTCTAGGAGGTCGCTACACTTTCAGGAAATACTGTTCGGCGGTGTACAATGTGATTCCGCCAGACTGGCGGTCGATTACCTGGTGAAGAAACTTCCAGTTCTCACTCTTGAGAGATGACTTCTCTGTACTGGAAGTTCAGGATCTTTTGTTTAAGGTCAATTTTTATGGTGCACTGAAGCCAGACTCGATCCACCCCAGGATCCTCAGTCCGTTTTCGAGTTTTGTCATATATTTACTTTGGAAAACAACTGCCAAAAATATTGACAAAGGTCAGCAATCTTCTCCGACTGCTGCACCGTTAACAAATGTGGAACCGATAAGAGAAGTAAAATTTCAGATCAGGAGTCAATCTGTAGGAGTTTGTAAACAAAGTTTTTAGAAGACTAAAACCGACCGACTTTGTTTTACTGTGTTCACCTGACTTCGTTAACCCAAAAAGTCTGAACTTCCTGTAGAATGTTAAACCATTGACTAAGACCTTAACCATTTTCCCGACTAGTTTCCGCACATATTCAAAGCGGTGTCCTCAGATGCACGATGTCTATCTATAATCCGACACTCGAAATAATTATATAATGTTTTACCAGGAGTGTTTGATTTCCGATAGTTGCTTTCAAGTGTTATCGGGCACATTGTATCTTACGATCCATCGATAGTCATTGCGTTTTCTTCTGTACGCAAACTTGTGAACTGTATCGGCCAATATTACATTTTTCAGGTTGGTCCGCGTTCAAAGCACTGATGTCTCTTTGAAAAAGACAAGCACTGAAACCTACCATACTTAAGTTCACAGCCTCATTTCCTGGCGGTCGCCTACGATAGTGGCTTATCGTCCTCTCTGGAATTCTTGGCCAGGCGTTAAGGAATAGCTATATTCGTCTCTTGGGTATTATTAGAAGGCCACCGTTAGTTAGCTCATTCTCTACTACTTTCTGTGGAAAGTTCTCGTTGGTTTTGCGTGAAGAGTGTTGTAGTGGTGGAAAAATGTTCAGTAGGTTGGCCTGAATGCGCTACGAATGTGCAGTTTTGTAACCAGGACCGCTTCCCCAGTATGTCACGTGATGACCTGTAGCAGAAAAGCCGGGAATGGTGCGTGGTATTGAGTTACGTAGAAAGTGTCAACTCTGAAGCAAACGTCTACCAATGAAAAAATTTGGTTTGGTTACGACATGTTCTCGAATTACTCATGCTTCTTCTGACGAACGTAAGAAAATTTAGTCATTTGTTTGCCGCACATGTAGTGAGATTACCTTCGACGTCCCCAAAATCCTGAACCCCCTGCGACGTGAGAGCTGCCTTACCAGTACCACCGCGCCGGTTCACATTACCTTGTTGATGTAAATTTACTACAAACCACTAGCATCAAAGCTAGTGTGTTGGCGTAGGTATCGCAGTATTACTCGTAGCTGTATAATGAATCCGCGCCATATCTATTACTGTAGGCAACATTCACCAGGATAACACTGTTTTGGCTACTACCGTTTGGAACGCCGTCCAACCAGTAAGACGCTTGTTTAAATTCTGAAGGTCGACTGGAATTTTAGTTGACACTCGTCCTCTCTGGCGGCTGCCGTGCGGTTGTGCTCAAGGTTCTCTCACGTCCAGCCACCTAGCGCCCTTAATCGTTGCGTTGAAATCTGCTTGTGAACAGTGAATAAAAGTGGTTGAGCGTTAAAATTTGATCATACGGTCATGTCTATTGTGAGGTTATTAGCGTTGTTGTTAACATACTGGTTTCACAAGCACGAGGGTCATAGTGTAAACTCAGATCCGGACAGGGATATGCACTACTAGTTAGCTCTAACAAGAGCAAAACTAGAGTCTAGTGCTTCCGTTCGGAGTGGGCCAGCCCAAAGGCCTATGTGAATGCAAAGGCCGCGATCGAGTGCGGGTGGTGCTCAATTTTGAAATAAGTCAAGTTTGTTTGCAGATCCACCGCCTTCTCAATGTGACTTCCAATCCGCGTTAATATAAGGCTGGGAAAACTTTAGGCGTATGAACCTCGGAACTAGCATCACGATTCACCCATTAGCTTTGATCCGCAGCACAATTACCCTTGAAGAATCCTTATAAATTATCTGTTTCGTTGCCGCGATGACATAACTCAAAAAACCGTATCGCAACGTGCTGCTATCTTGCTGGCGCCACCTCGGTTGTCGACTGCATTAATCGTCTGCATGTCTTTCTGTGCCTTGGGCTCATGCTTGTTTCTGTTGTCTCCTTTTAGAAAACTATGGTTGAAACCCCGACTTCAGAAAAACATCAACATCCATCAACTGGTGACACATTTTCTCCCCAGACCGTCGCCGTTGTGGAGGAGTCTTCGCCGTGTCTACAGTGGGGAAGGGGCATCGGAAAACGGACTCAAGCTTTGTAATTTGACATTTGTGATGGGTAGTTGCATCGTACCTGCACTTCAGTCACCGTGGAGCTATACAATTGCCTCAAGAGAAGTCGTTCAGATCGGCTTAAATTTTGTGGCCTGAAGTGTTGCCCTGCAGGTGTTAGATTGAGTCCTCCTCACCTCCCGCTGTCCACATTCGCGATGAATGATAGATATGCATTACCGGATTAAAGGATATGCTGCACACCGGTAGAGGCGATCGCAGAACTGCAGCTGTGCGCCGGTACCCCACCGTCTTCTGGACGGTCATTCGCTGATGTGGTTGCGAAGGGCCCGGAGGACAGGGTTGTGGTAATCCCAAAATATGTACGTGTGAGGGTCCCGGAGCATGTGGTAGTGGGAGCCTTGGAGGACCCAGACACACTGAGGAAAGAGAATATCGGCGTTCGATACCAACGGAGGAATAGACCAAAGATGACCACATCTGCATCCAGACCCACAGTCGCAGAGGTTGAATATGCCCAGGCATTCAGAAGGTGGAAGCTCGACCAAGATTTAAAAAAGTACAACCACCACGCGATCAGTGTGTGATAGTATTTAACCTTTCTGGAACTGCCACTCGAACTTCCCAATCAAGGTTGGTCCATGGCGTTGCCGCCTTTCGTGATTTGCTTAGTAAAATGCTCACAACTGAGGAGAAAGACTTAGCTGCCAAAATAACAGTACGCTCAGCATTACTTCTTGGCCGGAAGGCGGATTGTATCAGTGCGTCACGGCGACCACTCGAAATGGTTCTGGGAACTGCATTTGAAGCTTGCCTGCCCTTGCAGTGGTCGTCAAAGGTGCGCTGTGTGGACGTCCGCGTAGCGATGGACCTTCCCCCAGAAGATCGTTAACGCCCAAAGGCTGCCCCGAAGCAACTGCACGATAGAAAAAATAAGGAGGAGTTCGATTGTTTATTCAGGATTTTCAGGTCAGGCAGAGGCCACAAGTCTGTTGAAAGCCCCTTGTGTTGCCACTGTTTACCCTGGGCAAGGAGGAGCGGCAGAGTCTCCAGCAAGACTACCCGCCACTCTCCCTTCCAGAGAAAGGGAAGCAAGTTTAGATCGAACGAGAGTGGTGTACTCAAACGTTCGGAGCCTCCTAAATAAGCTGGATGAGGTAGAACAATGGGTTGGCAGTAATAACCCTGAAGTCACAGCCTTTGCTGAGACGTGGTTGTCAGATGACGTGATGGACACTGAAGTCTCCCCCCCCGGATCTACCCTTTTCCACTCGGACCGCCCCAGTGTTTGTGGTCGACAAGCAGGAGGAGTAATGCTTTTTATCCGTGATGAAATTCCCGCCACTCTCGTGTTCGCCAGAGCCGAGAATGACGGTAATTACGAGGGATTGTGGTGCAAGATAAGTTTAACACCAAACAACACTACCATGGTCGGTGTTATATATCGCTCTCCTGCATCGTTTCCACCTCAAACGTTTGATGGTTCAAGAATGTTTGGAACAACTAACCACCGATTGATGTTGGGGGATCTCAACGCAACTCACCTCAGCTGGAGAACCTAGACTGCACCAGTGGTTCAAGTCGTTTTTCAGAAACTACTTCGGTTGGTTGTTGACGAGCTGTGCTTGTACCAGCATGTGGAAGCTCCCAAAGGGTTACAGAGCGGATGCCGCTCTAGGTTGGATTTCGTGTTTTTCAGAGTCCGACATCAACCGTGTTGACATCTTGTCCCCAATAGGGAGGAGTGACCATGCACTACTGGATATATGGTGGGCAAAAGTTGAACTGTGGGCAGCACCTATCCAAGTTCGATGGAATATCTGGAAGATTCCGTTCGGAGCAATGAGGTAAGTCGCGCACAGATACGACTGGGGCGGCAGCACATGCACGGTTGACAGGCGTTGGTGCAGAATCAGAGATAATCTGCTGGCTCTCGTGGAACGGTTCGCACCGGTGTCCCGTGATCGTTCCCACTCTAAAGGGCCACCATGGTTCAATGTCGAATTGCGTGCCATACTCAGGCGCAGACATCGGCAGTGGATGAACTACCGGGTTGGTCATGGTCCCTACGATGTTTACCAGAAGACACGAAACGAATGTAACGTAATGAAGATAAGAAAACGTCAGCAATACGAGGAAAAGCTGGCCGCGGAATTGGCCACAGCACCCATGAGGCTCTAGGCGTACATCCGCTGGCGGACCAGAACTAAGGTGGCAATCCCAGCACTGATGGATCAGAGTGGGAACGAAGTGGTTGAGGACTGGGATAAAGCTCAGCTACTGGCTGGGCATTATGCATCGGTTTCCTTTCAGGATACTGCAAAATCTGCCTTACCTGATGACACTGGACCATGCTTGATCGGCACGCTATGTGGCGTTGAAGAGGTGGAACGCGAGCTTAAGTCGATCGATGTCAACAAGTCTCCCGGTCCGAATAACACCCACCCTGTATTGATGCATGAACTGGCGGCGCAATTGGCGGTGCCACTGACGGACCTGTACCAACAGTCCTCGAAAGATGGTAAACTGCCCACGGAGTGAAAACGAGCAGTGATTGTACCTATGTACAAGGGAGGAGGATGATCGGAAGCTGTCAACAACCGACCAGTATCCTTGACTTGCGTACTTGGTGAAGTAACGGAGCGGCTGATTGCCCGTTGTCTCCAGGGGCATCTGGACGAACTTTCGACTCTCAGCGAGAAGCAGCACGGTTTCTGGAGGGGGCTACCTTGCTTGATGAACCTCCTGATTGTCAGAGAGCGATGGGTGGAAGCGAGAGCAGACGGCAAGACTCGAGACATAGTGTTTCTCGACTTCAGCAAGGCGTTCGACAGGGTGCCGTACAATCATTTGCTCACCAAGTTGATGGCATATGCTGTCAGCTTGCCCATAACAAATTGGATAACAGGCTTCCTCCAAACTATGTCACTCGCAGCAAGGGTCAGTCAACAATTATCGAAATGGCTGCCTGCCCCAAGTGGTGTACCACAAGGGTCAGTGCTCGGGCCTTTGCTGCTTCTGGTCTTCATCAATGATCCATTGGACCAGTTGCAGTCACCTTCCCTCGTCTTCGCCGATGACATGAAAGTGTGGAGGACAGTCTATTCAGACGAGGATAACGACATGCTGCGACAAGACTTAGATATGATTTCAACATGGACGGTGCAATGACGCTTGCCCGTTACCCCGAGAAAATGCTCGTTCCTACACCTGAGAGATATCACGGATGTCAAGGCATATCATGTTGGAGGTCACTTATTGGCGCAGTGTAACACAGAACGTGACCTCGGGGTGTTAGTGTCTGACACTCTCAAAACGCAGGCTCACACAACACAAGCTTGTGTTCAAGCCAAGAGAGTGCTCGGGGCCATCTGTCGATCTTGTGCTAAAGTGTCCAAGGAGGCCTTTTGCTTACTGTTCTCATCTCATGTTTGTCCGAGACTAGAGTACGGCCACGCCGCTGTGTTTCTCTGCACACAAAGTGAGATGTCTCAACTTGAAAGAGTACAGAAGGCAGCTACACGCATGGTTGTTGGAATGAAGGGCCTGTCCTATAACCGACAGCTAGAGTACTTAAGCATGTTCCCTCAGAGTTACAGACGGCTCCGCGGTGACCTTATTGCGATACGTCACATTTTGCGAGGTGACATGTGTGAGGAACTCGGAGCAGACTACCCCTCTGAAATGAGCACAGATTCCGGGGTCATCCACTCACGATTCTCAAATAACGATCGGGACGACTTCATGTAGTATTTCGACTGTCACGGAAGGCCGTCAGTAGTTGGAATGCATTACCAGCGCAGGTTGTGCTGGTACTTAATGATGTGGTCTTCAAGCGGCTCTTAGATGAACATGATGGCGTGCTGGAAGAAGGAGGATAGTTAACCCCGCGTACTCTGGTGTCGAGAAGCTCAGTGAAGAGGCTAACACAGTCGGCGACTCCTACCTTCTATCAATGAACGATGATAAATAAACAAAACAATGAAGTCGATGAAGAAAGTGAAATACAAAAGGAACTCTTTCAGAACTATATAAAGGAGATTCCCAACAGATATGCCAATATTTGATGTTACAACTGCCGGCGGCTAATAAAAAATGTTCCGACATAAATGAGAACTTGTGAGTTGTGAGCCAGCATCAGGAACATAAATGAAGATGCGATGTTGACGCTGTGGTAAGTGGCTGGTAAATGCCTTACATTTTGTTTTCGCCAAATACAACACACTGGCAGATGGGTAAATTCAACTCTGAACCATCTTAAGATGTGCTTACTGGTCATGGTTTCGAGCCATCTTTCTGTTCTACCAAAGTGTGCGTTTCAGCAACTGCGGGAATGCTGATAAATACAATGATTGGCAGAAGCCACAAGACTGCTTTTCACCGAAAGCAGAGGTAACCCGATAGTTTTTGAGAACAACACAAGATTCGCTACGTTATACACACATTCAAACGCGACACTGATGATTTTTCCAAGGATTTTCAACAGATGTAGACAGATATCGTAAGTACCTCCATAGATTTAGTTTCCGCAGAAGTAAGCATATTCCATTTTCTGATGAAACGTTCAAGGAAAGTGTCAGCAACAGGCGCTACATACCACACTGCTTGCTCAGATTTCACTCCACCCCGATATATTATTCTTGACGCTCTGTAAAATACTGTACGTACTAGTAACCTTTTATACGCAACAGGGATAAGACTCATGGAAGTCATGTACAGACCCACCCATGTTGGCTTACGGTACATTTAACGTTCAGTAGGTTCACCTGAACGACGTCTATTCCAAAGTGCAAGCTGTTCTCACTCTCGTACCGTGCCGTTATTGAGAGAATTGGGTGAATGGAGGTAAAAGCTTAAACTGTTCTCTCTTTGAACCCTATACTGTTGACTCAACTAAATTTCGTTGACGTACCGTTTTTGCAGCTTTTAATCTTTTACGACTGGAAACAGTGTCTCTACAATGTTAGCCATGAATATCTCAACTAAAACGGGACCGAGTGAGCCATTCATGGTTACACCATCCATCTGCTGGAAGTCCTTACTCATACAGCAACATCTCACGGTTTCCGTGCAGAGTTCAAATAGGTGCTTCAAAAAGTCAGCGAGTACTGGAAGCTGAATGAAGTTGGATAAAAGAAAATCACGTATAACGTCTATGGTTTCGCGTAGTTGTACGTTTATACTTAGAGAATTGACACCAGTAGAAGATATTGTGTTTGTGGTAATATCCAGATTTTCGATAATTGGTATACATTCATAAGTGTCTCTTCACAAATGCACACCTAGTTTTTAGCGAAGAGGCTTCAAATTACCAACCAACTATTATGGTAGCTCATAGTAAGGAGGATCGTTCATTTTCAAAATGAACCAAAAGAAATACCTGGTTTGTGGGTCTTAAGCAAACCTTTCAGTAGCAGAGTCTTGGTACCTACAAGTTTCAGCATGCAACATACTTAACCATGTGATAAAAGTGTCGGTAGCTCATGTCGTGTCTGGTCCTCCACTAACTGCACACTGTCCAGTTTGTTTGTAGCTCGGGATTTGCTTGGTTGCGCGGGCAATTCTCCCATCTTGTTTACGTACTCTTGGCGTTTCATTGAAACAACATCGGTTCTTTTATTTTGCTTCAGAATTATATTAATTTTTTAACCTTTCTTCAGTTGTTTGAGAACTTTCAAGTGTTCAATAGTTGGACAGCACTTTTGTTTTATTGAAGACTGTTGGAAGTTGTGTGTCAGGTCAGCTAATTCGACATTTAGTCAAATGTCATTATCCACTGTTGCATACAATTTCTCAAATTGTCTATGTAATATGATTTTTCTGTGTGCTTTTAGGACATCCGAAAATTTGGCTCCATTGATGGTGCTTCCGTCTGGGTTGGCAGCAGTGGGATGGATGACAAACTGAGGATATATTTGGGTAGATCTCCTGGAAGTTCATGACCAACTGGGTTGTCTGTCATGTTTCATCTTAGTCGCACGTTTACGACTGACCGGAGTGTGCGAAATGAATTCAATTCGTTGTTTGTGTCTACTGACTGTTGTATTCAAATGACCAATTTTTCCCTGAACATTACACATGGTTTCTGACTTAGTCGGAGAGTATAGTCAATTTGACAACATGGTTAGCATGTAGTGAACGCCGAGCCATTGACCGACCGTCAAATGAACTCGCTTTTTTCAATAGCATTGTGTTGTAATTAGAATTGAACTATATAAGATAACGATCGAACGTATGAGAATCGCAAAACACAATTAGACACAACAACACAAAACGTATATTTTAAAATCGTACGTATCACCAAATTGTACAGGATATTGGAATAGCAAAACAATTGCATAACAGAAGGAGACAAGGCATGTCAGCCATGTTCATCATATCCGCCACACCTTCAACGGGCGTGCGGATATTTGTAATTCCGTGGTGGTCTTGATTCCAAAAGTTCAGATCTTCTGACCATCGGTTCTTCAAGTGTTTTGTCTACTTCATGAATGACCTCTACTTCAGTAACGTTATTTGCTTCCAATACAACAGGATTATCTAGAAAAGACTCGTTAGAATTCGAAGCAACAGGATTTCTGTTAACAGACTGACCTCTAGAATTGAACCCAACCTGATCAACATGTCTTTGATGGCAGGAAAGGTCTTCCAAGTCAAGAATATTAACCATGTGATTTCCGTGAGAGGAAAGAACTATTCCATTAGCAGGACGTAAGTCGTTGCCTTTGAAAAACGTAACATCAGCTGTTTTTGCACAGTCAAGACTTGTACACAGAGAACAAGATTTGAAAAGGATCGCGGGACTCCTTCCAGTTACCGAATGTGATGCATTTCTGTACTGCATGAGAAAATTATAGATTCTTCGATCAAGTTCCATAAATGAGTTTGGTGTTAGAGAAGCAACGACAGACTGCAGTGTGCGTACCAAATTTTCTGCAAGTCCGTTGGATTGTGGATATCGTGGAACAGTAAACAAATGCCGGCACCCAAGTCCTTTAATCCATCCCTCTGAAGACCCGGCAGTGAAGTACCACTGGGTACCATTGTCGGGGACCAAAGCAGCAGGTACACCCTGGCGACAGAATAGTTTTCTCAAAGCATGTTGTGTAAAGTCTGCACTTGGTGATGAAGGGAGAAAAACGTCAGGTCATCTAGAGTAAGCATCAATAATCACCAGAGCATAGTATTTCCCCAGAAAAGGACCACATTAATCAGCATGAACTCTCTGAAATGTTTCAAACAAAACAAGCCACGGAAGCCATCGTGATTGTTTCGTATGAATCTCGTGTACACATTTGGTACAATTCTTGGCAGTATGTTTAATATCTGATCCTAATTCCGGCCACCAGCAAGATAAGCGTGCAGGCGACTTCATCTTATCAACTCCCAAATATCCGGAATGCAAGTCCGCAAGGATATCAAATTTCAGAGTCGGTGGAATTACAACACGGTCATCAAAACACAAAAATACTTCTGGAGTAATGGACAAACTTTCACGGCGACAGTAAAATGAGGGAAATCTACGCCGCTCCAGCTGTGTCCAGCCACATCTTAAGGCAGAGATCGTAGGATAAAAGAATTTACGAGTATCGCACACAAATGCATCTCTTTTTACTGGCAGTGGTTGAACTAATAAACAGTCAGCATTGCTAGAGTTTGAGTCAGCTGACGGAAATCTCGATAGGTAATCAACATGGGGAATAGCTTCTGCACTACGATGAATGATTGTGTAATTGTAGGAACTGAGGGCAGTGCTCCAACGTTGCACCATAGCAGCGGATGACTTTGTCAGTGATTTGCTGGGATGATACAGAAATTTTAAGGTTTCATGGTCTGTTGCAATAGTCAATGAGAGTCCAAAAAGGTACTTATGAAGTCTTTTAACAGCCCAATATACTCCAAGGGCTTCACGTTGGGTCTGAGAATACCCATGTTCGGCTTTAGACAAACGACGTGAGATGCATATAACAGGTCTACAACACTGTTCAAGAACCGCACCTATTCCAGTGGGAAAAGCATCCGTAATAACAGCTGAATGATCTTTGGCAGAAAACGGTTTTACAACAGCAGTAGTTTGAAGATAGTGAAGCAAAGTACGAAGCGTTTTTCGTGATTAATGGACCAAGAAAAACTGTTGATGGATAACATGTCGAACAAAGAAGTGGCACATTGAGCGAAATTCGGAATAAAACGGAGTAGTATTGGAGTGCACCCAGAACAGAACGGAGTTCAGGAAGGCTAGTGGGTGACGGTGCATTCACCAGTGGTGTTAAGCGTTGTAAATCTGGTTTGGAACAATTGCAATCAACAATGGAACCAAGGCATGAGAAAGGAAAAACTGCAAAATTACACTGTTTTGGGTTAATGACTACGTTGAAGTCAGAAAATCGTTTCAACAGAAAAAGAAGGCGATGATCATGGGTGAATTTATCGGGAGCTTGAACAGTGACGTCATCTTGATAGGTTTCGATGTCATCTAATTCTTTAGTAATTGTATTCATGACATCCTGAAATACAGCTGGCGGAACGTTTAAACCAAATGGTAGAAAATTGTGTCGATACAGTCCGAATGGTGTAGTGATCACAGTCAAATTACTTGATACTTCATCAAGTGGTATTTGTAGGTAAGCATCCTGTAAATCAATTTTTGAGATCTTAGAACTTGACGAACGATACATTATGTCCTCGGGCTCTTCTGTTGTGCAGGTGTGTTGTAGTAGACGTGTATTCAACGTTAACCTGTAGTCACCACAAATTCTCGGTGTAATTCAATCAGCTTTTAGTGGTGTCACTATTGGAGTCGAGCACTTTAACGAGCCAATGGACGTTATAGCTCCTTTATCACACATGGATTGCAATTCTTTGTGCATAGGCTCTCGCGAACCAAATGAGATGATTCGTCTCTTAACAGAGACTGGGTCAACCGAAGATTCAAGCTTTACCTTCGGTATTTGCATTCCCCTGTGGCCTTATAACAGTCCAGTATAAGTTGTCTAATGTCAACGTCGTTCACTAATGTCAGTAGCAAAATGTCAGAATGTGGCAGTCCAAGAATAGAAGGACGTGCGCTTGAAACTAAAAATGGACAGTCAATAGGGCTAGCATCGGGCTACGTCACCGATATGGTGCAGCAGCCTACAATGGACAATGAATGACTGATGATACCAAAAATGTAAACTCGTGCGGGTTGCAGAACTGCATCATGATAAAATACAACTAGGTCTGAATGTGATTGATGTATTGATTGATGTATTGATTGATGTATTGATTCGACATTACCGGTGTCAACAATAAAATTGTGACTTTCGCCGGAAGCAGACACTAATGTTTTGAAAATATGAGAAGTGTTTTGGGACAAAATAGATAAAGAAAGAGTAGAAATGTTGCCAGTTAACGGTTGAACATTCGAATTAGAATTTGTCGTTAAGTGACATGAAAGTCTAGACTTACACACCGATTGAATATGACCCACTTTTCCACAGCCGAAGCACTTTGCCTATCTTAGTGGACATGAATACCGCAAATGATTGCATCCACAAGATGCGCACTTTCCAAGTTGTTGTAGAACTGAAATCGCACTACTTCCTGTAGGAAATTGAACAGATGAACTTAGCACACGAAAATCAGTACGCGGTTTGAATGTGTTATCTTGTTTCGGCCTTGAATTGTTGCCTTTAGACTAATTTCAGAGAACCTCACAAGCGAAATTGGTTGAGCTTTCCCATATGATAATTCGGTCGTGCCTAACGTGAGGTCAGTGGCGCAGTGGTAAACAAGATTGCCTCGTGAACAGCATGTCCGTGGTTCAAGTCCCGGTAGTGGCGATGATATGCACTACTGACGAGCTCTAATGAGCGCGAAACTCGAGTCTAGTGCTTCTTTTCGAAAGGGGCCGACTGGAAAAGTCTATGGGGATGCGACAGCTGCGATCAATTGTGGGTGATGTTCAACTTGAAATTAACTTCAGTAGTCTTCGTAACTTGTTTTACGTCCACATACTGTTCACCAAATTATACAGGATATTGGAATAGCAAAACAATTGCATAACAGAAGGAGACAAAGCATGCCAGTCATGTTCATCACACATCGTTAGGTTAGTTTCCTATCCTTCACAACAGATGAGGATACTCCTGGTTTTTAGCCCAATCTTCCGAACCGGACATGTACCGCCGGACTAGGATTGGTACACACAAACACACAAGGTTTGTCTGTATTCCACAGTTCATAAGGTGATCACCATACTCAGAATTCCTCTGTTAACGTAACGTGGCTTGGAAATTGTCAGTAGTAAAATTTTGCTATGGTAGCGTCAAACATCTCAGTTATTTTAAATTGTGTGTGCAGTGGGCTATTTAAAATGTCCAACTATAGCTCAACAGTTTGATGTATCTGGCTGTGTTGGTACAATCAACAGTGATTCAGAGTGGTGGTGTTTTGAGCCCCTTACATTACTCGGTAAACACATCTTAATATTCTTATACCATTGATACAATTAGGAATCTCCGTTATTGTCTAAAGAGCAATTCTTCAAAAATTTGTTCAGGTGTCTATGCCACTAACGTGCACTACTTGCCTTCCTTGCCTAAGGGTAAGCTACTTGTTGTTGCTTGGTTCTACTTTCCTTTCACCGTTCACTGACTGGAAAGTCTACCGAAATGCGACAGCTGCGATCAAGTTTGGGTTGTGTTCAAGCTACACAATGCATCCCTGTTAGTCCTATTAAAGATTTGAAACAATTGGTTTTCTTGGACAGTTTGAACAAAATAGTCAGAAGATGCGGGCCACCAATTGGATCAAGTGCAAAGTTACAAACTCTGTCCTGTTTACCGTGATTTCTCTTGACAGAATGCAGCCTGGAACCGAATTCACAATTCCACTGTCACCGTCTGGTACTAGGTCGTAAGGTCATCCATTCGAAGCGCTCACTAGCAATGCATGTATGACCCATGATCTAATCTGTTGGACTGCACGTACAAAGCATTATGCTTGTATGTAACAGTACACAACAAGGTTAGCAAAGCTGTCGGAAAGAATTCGTTGAGAGGGACCTAAGAGAACGTAATATTTATCCCACCCAATGGCAGTTGTGCATAAACTATTACACGCAGCTGCTTGGTGTGTTCGACTTCCTATGTCCTGTCACATCTAACTATGTAAGATGGACAACACCGAGTGCACGTTGATACGGTGATTGGGTCGCTTTTGTTTACAAATGGTGACGGATGAGCCAGACTAATGGAGTCAGTTCGGTCAGGTGTGGTAATGAGTCAGAATGTGGATGTTCATTACTCGAGTAGATCCCTCAGTTGCGCTAAGGCCAGTGAGTGTAAACTGGCCAGTTTGGCATAGAAACAGCTGACAATCTTTGGATATCAAAAGTAATCATCTGCCAAAGCCGTTTTTAGGATTGGTCTGACTGATTTCAAAGCTAGTGATGACACAACCACTATTTATATGAATAGGTGTCACATCGTTACTGCATAATCGCAGTGGAGCTGCCAAGTGCTGATATACAAACAAACCAGCTGGCCGTAATATGCCCCACAATTCTGAACACGGTTTTTGCGGATCGCACAGCATCCTGTGAAAGTCTGCTAATTCGGTATTGTATAATCAATGAACCTTCGGTGACAAACATAACGTAAAATTGGACATTTTTTAACCGAGCAAAAATATATGATTTTAAGCGATCACTTAATGAACAAACGAACGACTACTTGCGATCAATTTATTTAAGATGGCCTACTATCTGTTAAGACTAGCTTCCCAATGCGTTCAAGAAGTAACAGAACAATATAACCCAGTCCAATAAAAGGCATAAAATCAAGGGAAAAGCATGTTGCTAGTTTGGTTAGAGTCTGTTGCATATTTCTTTGACGTCAGTATACGGCGGTAGTAACCTGTTTGCTGGCATCTGTTTGAAACATGCAAATGAGTGTGCATGCTGTTCATTTTGCACAATGATTTATTTTTAGTAAATAATGACACATTATTTTTTATGGCTTTTTTGACCGAAGTGATAAAAGCGAACTTTTAACCTTTCTCAACTATCTACAAATGCGCATATGCAGGTATGGTGCATTACCATGTGCACCAAGTTGATAGTTTTAATGTACCAATTCTATAAGTCTTTGTCTCAAAAGTCTTGTAATGTATGATTGGAAACCAGTTGAAAATTTACCTTGTGTATCCTACCTTTAAGCTCAATAATTAATATGGGGTCCGAAGAGGATGTTCATACCAAGCAAACCTGTTTGAAATCATGGGGCAATGAACCCAAGCTACTGATGGAAGTATGCCTGTAAGTTTCGTTTTTCTGAAGTTTTTACAGAGATTTCGTTAAAGGCAACTACATAACAGTACGTGTAAAACTTTACCAGCGTGTTTTCATTGGTAAGTTACTTTTGACTGAAAGATTATTTGAAAGAACTGCATCCTAATGTGAAGAATAGTGGCGTGTTAGTTGACTGTCACACTGCAACTAACAGTTTGGTGGAGAGTTCTACTGTATGGTGGCTGCTGTTTCTAGTATTCGTACATGAACTATCACTACTGGTGGGTTTTTCGGCACTGTTACAGGTCAAAGACAGGAAGAGTGGCGAATGTTGAATCCTCTCACTGAAAAGTGAGACGCTTAGGTAAATTAACAGCTTGAATCGTTGAGCCACAACGCATGGTTTACTTTTAGGTCCTTTGGGCGTAAAGTAATGAATGTTATTCACTTGTGCGCCAATTATTTTCGGGGACCCCAATGCAAGTTACTGTCTTTAAAGAACGACACCTGAAGAAGGATTGTTCAAATGACCTCAGTCTGTCCCCAAACTTTGTACTGATGACGAAGATAGCTAATGTGACCCTTGGGATTCAAAGTCCTTTGTTTGTGAGCATCCAGTAACAGTTTGTTATTAGTGTTTAGTTGACTGGTACAATTTCACCTTGTCACACGTTCAAGTTTGTAGATCGTTCTATACGAAAGCCTCTCATTCAATTGAGATGATACAGCGTTGAATAACGGAACTTGTTTAGTCACTCCACTTACCACTTTGGTCAGCTACCCATATGTTACCTATATAACAGGAGCATTCGTTTTAATCTGCGGAATTGTACGTGGACGCCACATCATTGGTGGTGTCTTGATGCGCCTGGTAAAAATTACTGTCTCCTGCGTCATTTGTTGAATCAACAATATTAGCTGGGTTTCCAGAGATGCAAACGACTTCCCTTCAGTGTTAAGATAGTTTCGTTCTAGAACACCCTGAGTCAGTCTGTCGTAACAACTCCATCAATAGATGATTCATAGCAGAAAATTGAAGAATAGATGTGCGATGCTAGTCTATTCTATGGTTATCGTGGCTTTTTGAATAACTTCGAAAGAAGGACAGTGACTCGAAGACTAGCAAATCGTTAAGGTTTTCTTGATTCATGTTTAATTTTTATTTCCTAGTCATAATTCCCTCTCTCTGTTTTCCTATTTAATTAGCGATATCTAAAGTTTTAAACGAAATTCTTTTTTGTTCGTTTTTATCTTGCTTGCATTTCCCCTATTTTACGTTCTTTTGTTACCCTGCAATATAGAGTCAGAAGCATTTAGTCACTTCAAACTTTCTATAATTTGTACAATTCCAGTGAGTCCAGTGCTGATTGCTAAGTCATATAACTTCCTCAATGTTGGCCTAAAGTCTTTTGCTGCGCAAAATATATTTTTTTGCTCTGAGCTTAGACCAGAATGCAAGTCATTCTTACCTTACTTTCAACAGTTAAAGTATAAACACCAGTCCGACTGGTGACGGTAACTAACTTGGGTGTCCCGCCGTTTTGTTTCATGTTGTAACGATTAATGTCTGTAGTGCGGTATTGTACTCTCGCATATTGTGGTTGAACACAAACCGCTGCCGATTTACAATGAAGAAGACAGCCTAGACTATTATGGAACAGATAAGGATGAGGGTCTTGAATTATAAACAGATCAACAAACTCAAAAATGGTTAAGGAAGCAAACGTCTTCACACAGAATCATCGCCGTTATAAAAAAGATTCAAGCGATTCAGGATAAGTATAGACTCCTCAAAAGTTCCAAATTTATTTCTCAATAACGGTTCACTTACCTTTCAGTCTGTTGCATCTGTTTGTCACGTTGTGATCTTGGTTATAATTCTGCTGCCTGTCCTTCGTTGGTTCTATTTTGGAGGTTTCCACATCACCAAGCACCCTAGTCAATTTGATTCAATAAATTGCTTTGTGCACTTCGACAGCATAGACCATTAAGTGCTTCCAGATCATAAAATATTTAGTACATTTGTGGAAATCAAGAACGGGTTCAGGAAAACAGCCGTAGCTTGAATCAGTTTGGGAAAATATCTGTTGTTTCAGTTCTGGGGTTGATTAAATCATTGAAACTATGTAGAAAACGAAGCAAATAAGGAATAACGAAGGAATAATAGGACCTGGTGTGTACAAATAAATTCTTGCTTAAGGTTCTAGTGAAAGATGTAGAAACACCCTCACGGAGATCCGAATACAAGGAGTGGATTACGTCTCATGGGATTTTTGGTGAGAATTGTGTGGACATTCTGAAGTGATGAGAATAAATAAAACCAACGAATTGCTTGCAGTGGATGCCACTGCAACAGGACGTATTCTTGAGGAATCTGGTGAAAAATGCAGCCATTTGACAACAAACCGGGGAAAACTACAGGTGAGCAACATATTCATCGGAGAAGCACACGAGCCTTCATGAAACGATTGACCAAGTGGTTGTAAATTGAGAAGGAAATTAAGCGTCGGAGATGGAGAGGAAGCTTCCGAACTTTGGTGAAAACATTGATAACATGAAGCGACCATGCCTTATTGTTGCCCAAGGTAATCCACAGATATTTAACGGAAAACTACTGAACTTAAAGTTTGCTGTTTATGTAAAGAGTGTGGCAGGCATTACATAGTTTCTCATAGTGGCTCTCCTTCATGAACTGCAAAACTGAGACCAACATGCTAACTGGGATAAACTGTCCAGCAAAACAGGAGAAGAAAAATTAGAAGAGTGCTTGTTACCCAACATCACATCATCTGTACGTAAGAGTGCAAGTGTGGAATTGTCGATTGGCAAGGATGCACTATAAAGTGAAACAAATGATAACGGATTGGAACGAACTCGGTAGGCGAGTGTATCCAAGTTTTAGCGCGAACGACGATGTACAAACTGACTGGAATCTACGATGTTCACCTGCTCTTCCATTTGTTCAAGAATGAGTTTTTCAAAAACTTTCAGTGCTGCGGAAGTGCAGGAGATTGAACGAAATTTGGCCGCTCATTTTGTAGGAATTGGCTTTATGCGCGCCATCCTCAGTCAGTCTTGTACTGTCTAAAAACCGAGTGAATAAACCAGCTAGTGGTTGGCATAAACATTGCTCACATTCCTTGAGAAAAATCGATGATAGGCCGTCTGGCCTCCTTGCTCACCCGAGTTTAATCGGATAGGTTCTTTGTAAACGGCTGAGCTCTCGGATGAAGCTGAAGAGTAAGTGGAAAGCAGAGACTGTGTTGGAACTGGAAGGGAGTTACCCTCCGCCCTTTTGAAATCACGGTTGAGCTCTTCTACGTTAACAACGATTACCTTGGTAGTAGTGTTCAATCCACTCAGTATTCTCATGGCTGACCAGATCTCCCGGCAGCAGTTTTTATTCAATTTTGCGTTGGTGTAAACAAAATTCGAACGATGTAAATAACATATGATAGAGTTTAAAATCCGTTCGACCTTTTGGTTTATATGCCTTTCATTTCTTCTTTCGTAGTCTTTTGATGCACTGGGAGGAAAATCTGTTTGCATAAATCGAAACTGTTTGCTAGGGATAGCAACTGTTGAAGCAGAAATTTGGGTTGCCCGTCAAATGACCACAGTAAGTAGACGGGTCGATATGAACAAACAGGCTAAAGTAAGATGAAAGACTGATTTCCCTAAGCCTATTGTACTTACCAGAAAGAAACCGGTGACGTTGCATAATTTTATTCATGTATTTTGTTACCTTGAAGAAAACATTTTCAAATAATATTGAAGGAAATTTCTGTATTCACTTACACATTTGACACATACACATTCAACATGATGAGACGTGGCATTCTCGTCACAAACATATGCCGACTTAGTTAATACACAGCTTTATGTTCGCAAATCATGAGCAGTTCAATGATAATGGTCACAAATGGTGGTAGAAAAATTAAAGACACTTATCTTCGCGCAGATACACGTCTTCTAATAGCATCAGCAAAACTCTTCTTGCATGTGCAGCTCGAAAATCTCACAAAATCGACACAGTTATACAGTGTACCGCAAACCGACTTTTCGGTCAAACAATTCCTCAAAAGTTGTAGCCCAGTCTCAAACCAATTTTGACAGTATGTTCTACTTTGATCCTGCTAGTAATGCCTTATTTGACTGTTAGTTTAAAAAGTAAAAGAAGTTGCTCCACGTGTAAAACACTGGGTAACCGATGTTGTTGTTCCTCAAACTGGGCTCACCAGGGCAGAAATGTTAACCAGACTCATCTTACCGAATAAATCAAGGGATATCAGTTTTAGAATATCACGCAGACGCAATCTCAAACCGCTGCTGACCAGTTATCCTTGAACAGCATGCACTATCAGTGTCTAACGCTGGTGAAGGTGGCAGACGTTGACTAGGTGAACTAAACGGAAACATTTTCATTCGCCAAAATGCACATTAGCATTACGCTAAAACAGTCAGTATGGTGTATGAACGGCTTGAGTGTTACACAATCCCCAGTAACCAAGGTAACATTAATGTTCTTGTTTGTGGAACCCAATCATCTGAGTGTTTAAAGGTCAGAACGCAATACTAAACACATGGATAGGTTCTAAAGTTACTCGGAAATATTGTGGTGATTGAAATTCGCAGCTAAACATTTGTTATCGTTGTTGATTCGTTTATGTTGTTGTACGAAATACGGAATACATTGAGATTTCGTTGGTACACTTACCGTGTTATTATTACTGCACAGAAACTAACCCCTCGCCTGAGCTAAGTACAATTCTGTTTACTATTGTGTATTTTCAACTCAGTCGACAGACTTTTTATGAGGGATATTCGCAACTAGGAAAATCCGAATATTTAGTCAAGTTTGCGAGTTATCGGAGATTACTTGGAACGTTTTGCAACTTATTATATACTGTAAGATGTTTTTGTCATGAGGATATTTAAGGTCACATTTCCCATGATCCTTCAACAGGTAATCTTTGGCAGTTAACAAATAATCAGAGTACTTTTTTGCTAATAAGCTATCACTTTTGACGGCAATCAGTCACTGAACAAGTTCTTGTCAAGCCAATCTTAAATCTATTGTAATACATACTCTGTACACAACTTGTTGGTTGGCCAATCACAGTAATAGTCGGTTACTCGCCAAACGGTTGACTTGTTGTTGCTACCGCTACTACCATAGTTGACTAATTATTCCTAAGTATCTAACCTAATGACAAGTCTGTTCACATGAGTTTATTTGAAGGTGTGAAAATATTTCCAATATTATTGGCTAACTTATTGCCGAACAGGATTCTCGGTGATGCCATAAGCCTACATATTTCCACATTCCACCAATCCGTATGGTATAATGCAAGTGGTGTTGAACGCTTCAAGCCTACCTACAAGTAGCTGGACCTTCTCACATACCTTTTTGAATAATTTATTTACAGTTAGTTCCTGAGACGCACATTTTGTTCTTAATTTAGGCAAAATAAAGTTCTTTACTGTATAATCAAAGTAACATTTTATAAAACAGCTAAATTGCTGAGTTTTTCTGTATAAGTTGAGTTGCCCAGTCGTCACTAACTTTGTTCGTTTGTGCATCCAATCAGTCATAGGACATTAGCAATAAATAAATAAATAAATAAATAGTTTCAAAACGGAGTGTTCTAATGTCTATGCACAACACGTTGCCTATACGTTGAATATAAATAATAATTTAGCATAGCTTCCGCAGTCTCATGATCTTTTCTTACCGCTCATTTAGAAAAAAAGCACTAGACTCGTATTTTCGGTTGAGTTCACTAATATTGTGTATACTGGTCACGGTAGTGATTTCATCTTCAAATATAAACTTACACAATACCATTGTTGGCCTGTGCGAATGTGGTCGGGTGTTTGCATAACGTAAGTTAAATGACGTAGCGATCAATTCGTTGCCTAGTAAACTTGCGGCAAAAATTCCAGTATCAAAAATCCAGCATCAACATTAGAAATAGTGGTTTTCAGTTCATGCTTTTGAATGGGACTGACCGAAATATTTATGAGAACGTAAAAGCTACAACACTGTATTCAGCCTTTTCAATTGCAACTGAGTAACGCGCTTTATAGTAAAGAAAGGTGAACTGCAATTCACTACGAATCAAAACCATTTAGTATCAGACTTCTTCTCTTGAGCATAGAGCAGGTTGTGTAAAATGTTAAGGTTGCAATAAACAGTATGTCGATATCGGCAAGACATGTTCATGTAACTGAAGACAAACGTGTTTGCTTGAATTTACTGTCTGCAAAGTAGGCTGACAAAGTGTACTCTACTGAGTGCCTTATCCCCTCTCGAATAAGCCAAGTGGAAGAAGCGATAATAAAACTTAAGTGTAGTACCTTTTTTCAAAGAAGGTTGACTGAAGTGTTCATGAAGGTGAACCAATTGCAATCAACTGTAAATGATTTTCTATTCAACAGTTAGTTATGCATTGATTGCATATTTCGCTCTGTTCAGAAAGAGTAAATCTAACTGCTTGTTTTCACAATGAAAGATGTATTGCTATGAGGTCAGGAGTGTTTCATGTTGTTACTACTTTCCAGTCTCATTCTACTCACGAATTTGAAATAAATCTTGAAGCACAAAGCTCTGTGAGGAATTACTAGAGACTGTAACTAGCCCTAAGTAGTTCTCTCAAGTCAGCTGACCAATCATCTGTTTTCCAACTCCTAAGAAATTGTAAAATCTCAATACTTCGTTACGAACAAATATTAACAGTTAATATTGGGACTCATTAGAGTTTTGCTATGCAACTATGGGTTTAATGACTGACTGGGAATATATGCGATCTTAATCGACATCATTCACAAGCTTCACATTTTCCCCGGATGATACAAACTGCAGTACCTGTAGCGCTCGTTGCACCTCAAGCTTTTAGCCTTCTTCAAGAAGTCGAATACCAGTTATAAAAAGAATTTGGAATTGTGAGTGCCATAACATGTGACAGTATGATTTATTTTATACTGCTGGTATTATCAAGCGACAGTCAGCTGCAATGGCGTAGATTTTTAAAATTTACAGCGTGAGCAACAGAAGACAAATTAAATTGTTTGCACGTGTAAAACCATCAGTGCCCAAAGGTGTATATTGATGAATGAAGACATACAGCCAAGCTCCTCAACGTCACATTTGATGCAAATATTCACAGCTAAATATTCAGGACGCATCGATCCCCGTGTCGGGTGAAAATGTTGGCATGACGGATTACTTAGCATCTGATTATATATAATGTGAAGCAGCTTAGCCCGCTAACGCTGTAGTAACAACGTCTGTTCAGTCTAGTGACTCATCCAGTCCGCATTACATCTTTCCACTCTGGTCTTTACAGTGTTCGCAGTAAACGGGTGATTGCTGTTAGCTAATCAATTTGTTACGTTATGCAGATATCAGATTGACTGCTAAAGAGTATTTCATTTATTCAGTGTACTGGAAACATGAACGTTGTAATCTACAAAAACTGCTTGCACATGATCAGATCGTTATTTTCCAAGTGGACATTTGTAACCAAGGTTTTTTTACTTCTGCTGACTTTCTCCAAACATAGATTACTTAGACTGCACTTCCCGAACAAAAGTGTGTAGTACACTCTGACCACTTGAATCATTTATAAAAGACTTGTAAGTAGTATCATCCTTATACATATACGCACGAATTATGTCTGTTTCGTACGGAAATTATTTTCATAACGGTTGAAAATTCCATTTTGAAAGAAACCCTATGTAGATGTTGATAGTATTCACAACGTACAGCTGTTAGCTGCGAAATGTTCACACAAGCTAAAGAGTCACTGTGCTCGACTTTGTAACAATCAGTTTAATTCTAAGCAATTCAAAACATTGAATTCTTTGTGATTTGCATTACGGTAGCCTTTCTTCACTGAGTTATTGGTTATTGCTGAACAGATGGTCCAATAAACCTGCGTTGTTAATATGGATTTATATCACATGCTGTCCTGAAGATTTAAGTTTAATTCTCCAAGCATTAAAATTTCTGGTTTGCCGTAGTTGCGCACAATTTATTTGAGCCGTTTAGAACGAATGAACTGGCGTTCAACACATATTTTCCATTTGCTTCTCCTTAAAATAGTTTTCACGTACTTCTAAATGCCTCCTTCCACGACTTGCTGCAAATACCAACACTTTCAAGTTAACGGAAAGTTTCAGCCAATATGTGACCTGTTGCCCCAAGGTCATTATCATTGCTGTAAGGCCACTAACATACATCGACATGTGTTTGATGATGGACCCTGAAAATTGACGCTGAATAGCCTATCGTTTGCACTCTTTGAGCAAACAATATAAAATCGTGGGTTCCAGATTGAACTAACTAGACCGGTTTATTAAACCATCCTGAAGTATGTAAATCCCAACTGATATTTTTTTGTAGTCGCAGGTCGCTACAAATTTTAGTACTTTCAGAGTTTAATCTACTGTTAGTTTAGTTAGGTCGCCACTTTGTCATTTCAAGAGAATAAAACCAAACTGGGGTATGTGCCTCTTCACTAAAACTTATTTTTCTCTGCAGTTGTCTGTTTCAAGATTGTTTATGATGTTTGGAGTCAAACACTCAGTTTTTCCTTCGCTGTTGCACCTGTTTCGAACATTACGAATCGCATTACATAATAGAAGTGGTCTGCTAACTGCGAACGATACTTACATCTGTACAGAAAGGCTGGCTGTTGGTTGCTGCCACTACAGTTATATATTGATCTCCACTGTTTCTTCCTGGAATATAAAACTTTAAACGTTAGCGGCAGCGGTAAACAGTGTGTACTGTACGCTGACGAGCTGAATAAAGCCTTCATGAAAAAATCGTAGTCAGGCATATCTTTTGTTTAAAAAAAATTTCATTTGAGTTCCAAGATGACAAGAATGTTGCTTTCTCATGTAACAGTATGAAGTTATCAGCAAGCATTACCTCAGGATCCAAAGTTTTCTTACCTAAAAATGTATTCGCCTCAGTGTGCAACCATTCATAACAGCAGGTTTCAAAAAGACCGCTGGTTTCATTGTTTGTAGAACAAAATTTATTCAACTGCGGCGATCTTACCGAGATACAGTTGGTTGTCGCTTTCGAAATGAGAGCTGTGCATGAAGCGCTTGCAGCAACCTTACTGCAACAGCATGAACAACATTTTATCGTTTCCTAGTTTTGAATAAGATTTTAATAGTTGAACGGTTTGAAGATACATCCTACTGTTAACTATAGTCAAGGCATCAAAATTTCCGTGTTTGTTTCATACATTTTTCTTAGGATACCTTTTTGCTAGATGTCTGGAATGAAGTTATGCTGAAGGCTGTTTCGCAATCGCTTGCTTGATACCATATATTTATTAGTTAAAATGCATTTGTAGTTTGATACAAAATACCTACCTTAGCCATCATTATAATTCATTTCACTTTCTGGTCTCCAACTTCCGACTACGAGACTAGTAATACACGAATCCAGAATATTAAATCTGAAGGACAAGAATTACGGAAGATATTTGCAATTGTGCTCTGTCAGGTTTCATCTGCTTTGATAATCGGGTGCTTGTGGGAAATCTCATGCGAGAAAACATATATGTATATACATATGAATACTGAAATCTTGCAGACTGTGCTGTTATTACTGAGAACGATTCACTGTATGACACACAACGACTTCCACTTATGTCTTCCACATAGATAACCTGAAACGACGTGACCACAGTCGAAATTCGTCGTGATAAAAATCGGTTATCCCTGGTTTTTAATATACTATTGGGTTTTTGAAGTTTACTGCCCTCTTTGCCTTTAAGCCTTAAAATGCTGATTTGCTAAGGCAACTATGAACAACTTAGCCCATTTTTACAACCATATTTTCATTGACCTGTCATTCATACGTGAAGCATAATCTCTCAGCTATCCGTCTCGGATGATTTCGCGATTTCACGAAGTTACTTATCAATTTATGATTCCCAGTAAAAGAACCAGCGTGTCATCTGTTATTTACCTTACAATACAAGAGCATTTTGACTTAATTGTCAAATTTGTATTTGGTAGCCGAGGCCAGAAAATGATAAAAGCTGCGTTAACATTCACACTTCAGGTACAGTACGAATGAGGCTCAAGTGAATATGGCATCCAGAAAAACAAACACTGAACAAAACCGCAGAAAAGTTCAAAACTTTAATTCGGCAGAATAAACTTTTGGTGTGAGCATGCACTTGCTCAGCGCTTTTCTAGTATACACAAAAATAGTCGGACGCGACAATAAAATACGAGTGTCTTAAAGATGAAATTTATATTTTGTGACAATTACAGTTGATTTGGTAGACTGCAAAACGACATCAATACACATGTTGCCTAGGAGACTGAAGATTTCGCCATCGAGTCGAATGTTTTGTAACGCCATTATTAATGACAAACTAGCAACCACGAAGGAGTGATCACAAGCGCCAAGTGGACGGTAAGAAATGTTCCGAACTGCATCATGTGTGACCTGAACTAACACAGCCGAGAGTACGTTACACATCACAAACCAGGCAGACCGTGTTTATCTCTGGGTCTCATCAACATTGCAAACCATACTAGAGGTGCTTAATACTATATCATCATTGTATTGCACAATACATTAATCAACTTTCAGTGAGTTTAGGGATAACTTGTTTGAGTCAACCTACATAGAGCTATTCAGGTCAAAATTCATTGCATAGAAAAGACAGTTTGCTAATAGACTGTGTTTATCTTTGTGAAACAAAAGTAGTGAAAGTGAGGCGCACCCCACAAAAGTGGACGTCTCGGCACCTGCGGACTAGTATTATATAAAAACTTGGACATAAATTCTGCTGTTTTCTGAAGTAAGCACTGACGTGGACGTTACCACAACTGCAAGTTAAATGATAGATTTCATGTGAGACAGAAAATTTCGGTAGATCACTATTATAAACAAGCAAAACCACACTCTAGTTGCGGATAGCAACCAAAATCAGATGTAGGGTGTATGCGAGTTAGAACAGATTTATATTTTCTATTTATTTGAGCTGTGATATGGTTTTCGTTAAAAGACAAGTTCAGAAAAACGTGCTCCTTGGGGAACGTACTCACGGAAGTTTTGATCAGTTTTTTCTGCTTGCGAATACTGATGAACTTCTCTGGGTATCCGTCTGCTAACAGCACCTTCTTTGACCTAACCTGCCTTTCTTGCAAGTGGTCGTCAGTGCAGATCTGTCGAGCTCTACGAAACAATGTTCGCAACAGACACTGTTCGTAAATACTGGTTACAAATGAGGAAAACTACTTATACTGACAGTTCAAAGTGGCCAAGCGGAGCACCAAGCGTTGTAACAAGCCATCATACCGTCTGATAAGTGAAACGTCTGGAAAAGATCAACTACTTCTTGTTTCTTTTCCATGAAAGACAGAAAGAATAGAATGCAAGGGATCAAAAGTTTGGAGTATTGAGTTCCCTTCATTCAGTTCATCAGGATGGACAGAAGACATATCGCGAGATGCAAGCATTTCGTTTATTCCTACCTGTTGATCACATAAAATATTCTGTTATGCAGATTCAACGCATGTAATCGGCTGATGAATGAATGAACTAGCTGCACGTCGCAGTGTATATCTTCTTACAGTTATGAGGAAATAAACGGCTTAAAGGTGCAACAAAATTAATTTTAGTGGTAAAATTCATGATATCTACAGATTGCTTGTGGAGGCTGACACCATATAGAGCACCATATAATTATAAGCCAATCACTCCTGAAACAAATTCGCAATTGTTAGAACTACTAACAAATACATCGTCAGTTTGTTTGTGAGATGATGCTTTAGAATCAAAACGGATATTTTGGTACTGGTATGTTTTCGCGAGCTTGGTATTTATGCTGCAGCCGTTTCATCACCAAGTGAAGTGACATCATCAGTGCGTAAGTATTTCAGCGTGAAGTTTGCTGAAATTCCGTTGGATGCTTGCTCTTATATAGCAGAGTGAATTGACTTTCTGGCCTGCATGAGCTGTTTGCAAATGACCGCTCTACATATAAACATCAAGATGCAATCTTGGATCAAACCTCCACCAACTGGAACAACAGCAAGTTTTTAAGTTTGCAAAAATAAGTAATTGTTATATCTCGTATATTAACCGAGATATATCACTTCCAGCGTATCCTCAAAACGTGGTTTGCTGGAGGAGGTGGAAGTCAAACACGTTTAACTGAAGTTTCTGCAACATTGCAGATGACTTCATGGGTGAATCCTTCATGTGCTGGAACAAATGAGATTTATCAGCAAGTATACCGAACCTAAGTTTTTGAAAGTTATTTGTTGTCTTGTCGTATAATCCTTGAGATATATCATTTTTAATAAATCCTCATAGTTTTGATTACGCTGGACAACTTTATAACTCTATGACGTTTGTTGACCGTAAAAGTTGCTTGTTTACACTGATCCTTTCAATATTTCTAAAAATTATTTACTACATTGCTCTTACGTTGAAGACAAATGAAAGCTTCGGTCACAGTTGAGTATATTTGGCATTCAAAGTGTAGGCAGTGTTGAGTGAAATCACTTAGTAGATCTGCGCACCATTTTCCCCTCGAAGGTTTTTTGTGTCTCTCATATGTTTCCTCAGAACTCACCGGAGAAACGTTCAAAGAACATTCTGAAAACGCTCCATGATCACTCGGAGAAAAGTTACGCTAACTTGCAATAGTACTGGTATAATATAGATATGTTCCACGGTTGCTTGAATATCACAGTTGACAGACGGAAGAAGAGGATTCATGCACTGCGTTCCCCGATGTACCATTTATGAAAAGACGTGACGGCAAGCTTAAAACAACTGTTTCTGGTCAGCCGACAGCAACCACTGTCATTCTCAGGTTCGACAGCTATCATCCAATATATCATCCAAAATCAGAAGAAAGGAGCTAGAAGACCTTTTGAAACTGTTCACTTTCAGTGGGTATAACATTAGGTTCGTAAAGTCATCCATTGGAGGGTTCACACGAACCGAATATGTAGAATCTAAAACGCTAATGACAGTGCTATATATTCACAACACATCTGAAGCCACAAAAAGGATGCTTCACTCAGTGGGTATCCAAATATAACAAAAGCCAAACATAACAATCCGCTCAGCTTTGATGGACGCCAAAGATTATCTAGAACCACAGGAAATGTGTTGCCTGGCCTACGCTATTCCATTACTTGACTATGACCAACGGTATGTGCAGAAGACAAGCAAGCAGCTACGCAAGCGCATGCACAAAGATAAATTGGCGACGAGATTAGCCAACGTTAGGTCGAAACTGTGGTACCACAGTGCTGACACAGTTAATGATGTAAAATAGATCATACGAAAGTAGTTCGCGCAGGTATAACTAAAAAGAAAACCGTCCGTACTGGAAAATTTCTATTCGCAGAATTTAATCAGTCGAAACCCGTATATAAACAGCTATTACGTCAGCATCGTTGACACTGAAACGAAAACCGAACGAAGACTGATTGACAGGCGAACTCGGTGAGCAGCAGATCAATTTCATTCCGACACAGTTATTTGTCTGCCAGCAGATCCTACTGGGGATTTGAAAGTTCATAATGAATCGCTCAGTAACAGTTGTGCGCGTTTTTAAATAGTTAATCTGTAGGTATGCGAAAGACTGATGTAACAGTTAGGTGATGTCCGTGCCATTGAAGCCGAATTGCGCAAACAAGTTAATACAGGCGCAAACTTTGGAAAATTACTCAATGACCCAAAAATCAACCTGGAAGCTATTGCTGCCACATTGAAGGCAACGACAACAAGCCCGTATATTGAGTAGCTTTCGCGTTCGGCCACAAAACTGGCAGTACTTTCAAGAACAGAAGAACTGAATAGACTGCAGTCTTTTCCGATTGTTAAAATGTCGCACAACTTTGCTCTGATTTCACTATAATTTAATTAGCTAGCGTTACTCTTTATAAGTGAGCACATTCTCAAGAATCGGAGTTTTACAAAACCCGTGACAGACAGAGACCAGAAAGTACGCGACCGTAGGCGTGAACCTATATGACATGTTTTAAGTTGCATGCTCCTCGAGTTCAGCTTATTGTACGTATTATTAATAAGTGACATTAATAAATAAGTGTTAAAATTGTAAGCCTGGCAACACAAGTTAACGCATCCACTGACAATTTTTAGTATTTTGCAGTGACAATGAAATTCTGAGGTTGTGAGAGACTTTAAGTAAAAACCTCGATTAACTATTGCACCCGGGGATAAGTATCGAAGTCTAGGTGTCGTGTTTTACGAAAAAGAAGAAAAAATACCACTGAGATTGGACTTGGAAGGTTACTCTGCAATTAATACTTCTGGTCTACGTAGTTGGCATTGAGTCTATACAGGCTGGTAGTTCCGAAACTCTCACCCAGCCCACAACCGGCTCAAAACGTTCAGTTTGGGGTCCGCATAGGGCTGACATCGTTGTGAAGTTAAATAATTTATCCGTTAACACCCCATCGCAATCAACATTCCTGAAGAAAATTATAGTAATTGCGACTTTAATACATGATGGCTGATTGGAAAGAGCGTCTAACACACAGGTTAAATGCAGATAAACGTAATCCCGAAATAGGCGCAGCAGAAGCACCTAGGAAACGAGGAGCGCACAAGAGAAGACGTATTATCAAGTCGAACCAATTCATACAGATAGTGTTCACTTTGTATAAGGACAACCAATGCAGACGGTAAATAAAGATAGGGTAAAATGTGGAAATATGCACCTTATTTTATATATTCATAATTTCAGTGAACATCGTACGTCGTGTGTTAAACCACGACTTTGTTCGAATGCTTTGTTACTTTATAAATGACGGGCTATGTGAACAACAATTTGGTGACAGCCACCATACAGAAATACATCAATCGCCGTTACTGTCGCGACCATGGGCATGCATGCAATCATGTCGCAGTAAATGTTAACATTCACTGCGACTAATTAGTCACGACGTTTCATTTCGAATTCGTCAATCGTGTTCCTGAAATTCACAAACACAACGAAGAATGTCAACGTTCCATAAACGATTGCCATTGCTATTCGGTCGTGAGCAGATTGAAAGATGAAATCTAGATTTGAAAACGATTAATTCCGCTTAAGGTTATTGTACCACACAAGTAAGCTCACGCTCTCTCTGACTCAACCGATGAAGCTGAGGACAATTCAAGCCAACGAAGTAGTAAGTGAAAACTGGCTACATCAACAGACGCTACAAATAATCACCCGGTGGACCTCATCGCTGCCCAAATGGAGCCCTGTCGCAAACGTCTGAGTGAACAGGAGGTCGAAAAATACTGTCATGTTTTTCAAGCCTTCTTACAGCATGGCAATCGAAATTACTCGTGAAAAAAACAACGCCAATATGAAACACGTCAATATGATGCTGTGACATGCAAGCCGGCCGTTTCCACTCTCTGACTGTCCGTCGCACTTACAGACCAACTAAGGTTCAACGTGAAGAGACCGGGGGACAGCGTTCTTCTGAAGCAGGGGTTCCAATAATGGTCCTGTAAACCGAAATAACAAAACCCAGTATGAGCTCAGAAACCCCGCTAGCATACATTAGGGATTAATTAGGGGTGAATTACGGCAGTTTCGGGTTGAAATACGCTAAGCATTTGACTGGTGTGAGATTTAAGGATAAATTACGTCAATCTTGGGATGAAGTACGTCTGTGTTTTCATGATCAATGAGAAGTTAACGTGAATGGAGCCAAATAACATGCTCCGGGAATGATTTCGACATCATAATTTGCCTAAATAAATGTGGTTATTTGAATATTCCAGGGGATATTCTTAGACACGAGATATCACTCATTGTACACATGGTTGTTTTTTGTGCAGCTAAACTGCAATGTACGAAGCGTTCATTTTCTCTATATTCGATTTTGATCCGATTCGTTTTGAGAGGCTTCTCCGTTCGGTAATATTTCGTTACCTTAGTTAAAGATGTCTGACAACCAACAGTCGGAATAAAACGTGAGTTCATACTAACGAATGTATTTTACTCTCAGATGAGTTTGGAATCGCCAGTCAGTCGTTCCACCATTTATTGTTGCGTTCGCCGTGCGATGGAACATTCCCATGCCAGCATTTTTGCCGCTGGACAGAAGTTTGCTGCGTTCCATGCAACTATTTTGATAGGAGGTGTTTCTAAATACTTCCTTCATATAACTGACAATGTTAGATGTTCCGGAACAGGCAGGAGATCAGTTTGGATTGTTGCAGCAAACCCCTGATGGTAAAAATGCCCAGTCTACGTTGTCGAACAACCTTATCGACCGGCTTCGAGATTAGGTTGTTTCAAGTAATACTCCCAGAGTTTATGTCAGTCGGTTGTTACAAATTCTGGAAGGACGACTGCCTGAACTTCCGTCGGATGCAAGAACACTCATGGAAACTCCGCGAACGTCGTTGATACGTGATGTGTATGCGGGTGAATATGCACATTTCGGATTGGTGAATGTCACTACACAAGCGTTAACATATCGTCAGGTGTAAGACATCGACATTACAATACACCTGAATATAAATGGCTTATCATTGACTAAATCGGGAAGGTACACCTTGTGATCTATCTTATGCTGCTTGTGCGAGCCATTTGTATTCCAGCCGGAAGACGTTAATTGCTACATTCTTGACGCTGTCAGTGAACTGCGTGGTGTGTTATCTGCCGGTTTACTGTTTAGGGGGCCAGCATGAGTGTTAGCTTTAAGGTTATCATCTGTAATACACTAGCTCGTACGTTTGTTAAACAAATACGTAGCCATGGTGCTTATAACAGATGTGATAAATGTAACCAAAAGAGACCGTACTGCGATCGCAAGGTAACGTTTACTCTAAACGGCGCTTCTGTAAGAACGGAAGCCATTTTTCACGCCTCATTCCCAGCGATCGCCTTTTCGTTCACTTCCCCCCCCTATTGATAGGATAAACTGCTTTCCAATTGACTACATGCATTCTGTGTGCTTGGGCGTTGTCCGTCGGTTGATGAGCAACTGGCCCTCGGGGTTACTTTCACTGAACGCTCACATCAGTTCCCAGGCGATCAACCGAATCAATACTAGAATGCTGCGATGTAAAACAAGCTGCACTTGTGATTTTCCCAACAAATGCTGTGGGCTACTTTACTTCAAGCAGTGGAAGGCAACCGAATGCAGACAGTTCTTACTTTATTTAGGCTCTGTTGTACTGAGAGGTATTCTGGACGATGCGAATTATAGCAACGATTAAATTTTCCTGTAGCTATTTATATTTTTTGTCATCCTTCTTTCCACCGTACGTATCACGACATCGCTGAGCAGTCGATCAATGTTTTCATGTACACTTTTTCACGGTTGTATGGTCAAGGTGAGGTGGTGTATAGTGCACATTCGCTAGTTCATCCTGCAGACGATGTTTTAAACGACGGTGCTTTCGATCAGTTTTTAGTAGTCCTGTTGGAATTATTCATGTAAAAACTGAAATTAATGATTCACCGTCCGACTAAACTTGTTAGTCAAATTTATAGGCAGTGGTCTGAACACACATCCGTACCCGCAGTTATTGGTGGTCCCATTTTGCATTCAGATAGCGGAATGCCAATAAACACCCCAGCATTTTGTCACTGTTTGCCTTTTTTGAAGGACAATGTTTTGTTTATAAATATTACTCCCAATAGTGCTGCGATCATTGATAACTACCCTTGCTGTATTGTAAATATACTCTAATACTTCGGAGTGTACAGTTAAGTATACCCCCATTCTGAAATCTGCAATACTTTTGTTCCCTCACAGTCTGCCGTCATAACATTTTTTGAAATGTTCACAGTGACTGGATTTAGTGAAGAAAATCTCACGGCACACGTATCGCAAATTATGGCCAAGTGTTTGCTGTTTCCGCTGGATACACACTTTGTTCGTAATCCTATTTTACATTCCTGCATATAACTGCCCGCCGCATATTTATTTCATTACTGTAAACCCTGTTTGTTATTAAGTGAAACGTTTATCGTTTCAGACGTACTCCGTCGTAGTTTGCGACGTTCAAGATGAGGAAGCTTGTGCTGTTCTGAGTTCATCATGGATAAGGGATGGTATTGCCAACTGGCTGAGCATATCTGGCCATTCATTCACTGAAAGTGCTAGACCTCACCTAACACCGCCATCCGACTTCTCGCGATTCCCTGTGACCGTTATCTTCAAAACAATTGAGGCTGAACAATTCTAAATAATTGCTTTCAGACGATTATTTGAGGGTTAGACGTTACGCCAAGAAGGCAGAGAGTACATCAGATCTGGACACTTCTGATGCTACTCCGGAGATGAGAAGGGGAATCCAGCGCACCGGGTATTTTCCATGTTTTTTGCTTCAAAATTTCCGTCTAGCAAATCCCCAAAATGAGTGTTATCGTTATCATCATTCGGAGAATCCGATGCCTCTTTATACAGCACCACCATAGGGCAAACGCAATATGCAAACTTTGCTTTGCACTCAGGTCAAGTTGATTCCAACCGATCTATTCAGTCTGTTTTGACTGTCTGTAATCCTGGGCCGCTGCCTGCAACGTCCTGTTTAACGACATCTACAAAACCTAGTACGCCATTTTCACTCCTGGATGTTATTTCATCACCCATACCAGTTGTTCATTATATTATCTTTTCCGGTTGTACTCCCCATTGAAATATCTCCATCTGCAACTACCTCACAGACGGGACACATTTCCACCCCGCCTTTAGAAGACAGTTGTACAGGAGGGTTGTGGTAGGTTTAGTTTAAACTAAAATAACTCTTTCAGATGGATTACTTGCATGGATTAAATGCTCCCTCCGCACGACAACTGGTTTGTCAGTGTATAAGAGAAGCTACAGGCACCGGACTGGCATTACACATGACTTATGCAGAAGGAAAGGGAAAGATGGCACTTAAGGAGTGCACGTTGCGGTGGTGATTGTAAAAATTTTGAACGTCCTAACTAAACACAGAAGTCTTACTGTCAAAGCCTCTCTATGCAGACACCAAGAGAGTAGACATAAGCACGCAGATGAGAATGTAGTTCCACAGTGCGTGAGACGGAGGAGGAATACGCAGAATGAGAAGAGAGAAAAATGAGGTAAAGTAGCCTAAGTGTAGTTTTCAAGATAAAGTTCATTATTAGTTCCATAGATCCATGGATGTTATAAGTCTAATATAATTATGTTATCATGTATCTTGTGGATATCTGTTGCAGTGAAATGAAACGCTTGCATTGATCACTGATAAACTGCACCGTTTAGTTTAATATTATTGCACTAGTTGCTGTATTTCTATTCTTTGCAGAACAGTGAAGTGCCAGTGGACCCGTAATTTCGAAATCGTTTCCTTTGGTGGTAATTGTTTATTGTGACTAAATTTTAAACAGGTTTTCTTTGACTACTGTTCTTATTTCGGGCCTATTTCCCATGTCGTTGAGTAGCCTGCATACGATTTCGTACTTGGCGTTAATTTGCTGTGATTTACGACCGCTCTAGTATGTGATACATTGTGTGATGGTGTTCTCAGCCATCGTGTACAGCAGGCTGGGTTATTGTACGTCGTTTCGGAGCCAAGTTACGGTGCATTGGGACAATTTACGTCGTTTTAGGGATATTTTACAGTGGACGAAATGGACCAATGGGATTGTGTTTGCGCTAAACATTTTGCGGTAATTTAGAGTTACTTGTGTCACAAACGTAAATCATTGCAAAAAACTCTCGGATTGGTCGTTGAAGAGCACATTGGGTTTTCGTGCAATATGTACCTAATTGTGTTAGCAGGGAAGCCATGCACACGCCTTACACAAACGTAAACTAAAACGGCGTCAATAAAACAATAGCACGCCCTGTTACGCAATTCAAATTCAACCTGTGCGCGCTTGCTGGTTTCGACCGCACATTACAACATACATTAAACCACTGGACGCTCTACTTCGTGCTGCTCAACCTTAAAAAATATAATAAGTAAAACAAATGATGAACACTCTCATCTACGGATCATTCACAGCTGATTCTTTATAAGCATGTTTTGCTGCATAAGGACATGGATTGAGAGGATTTCTTCGGGAAAATGTTGGCAGACAATTTCAATTTCAACTCAAGGTTTCATGAAGGCCAGCGCAAGTTGGCGTCTTGAAGTATGATTGTTGTCATCAGGAGATTGACCACGCTGTAATTTCCAATGATGTAAATACGTTAACTAGTGACCTAAGGATGAAGAGAAAGGAAAATTAATGAAGATCCTGGTTGACCTGTTAGGCAAGCACATCGATTTCTGCTTTTTGCTAGTTCGATTGTTCGTCAATACGCACCTCTGAAGGTCGACTGAAGAGCATTCTGTCACCTACCAACAACTGTTGCGTTCATGCTTAAAGTTAACTAGCATAGTGGTTGATACTACTTCACATAGCAGCCTATTCTATGCAATGACCAGTATACATCAGAGGATTAGTTACTAATTTCAAATTTCAAGTTGAATATGTTGAGTTTATTGATTACGGTATTTCCGTTCCAATCGGAAACGTGGGTTACACCAATAATACCTCATAATCTCGCAATATTGACATGAAATTTCGCACATATTTTCGAAACCATTATGACACTGTGATTCATCATAAATTTTACTTTCCAGAAAGGCTTTTATTCACATTTTCAGAGTGAAATACATGGTTCCAACTTGCAAAAAGCCCAATGTTACGCGGTAGTGGAAACGTACATGAAATTGCAATTATCAACCGGCAATCATGGACGTCTACTGATTCGTCGAACTACACCTAATCTATCTGCAATGTTCATCGATATGCTTGACTTCGAATGTTTTCGCCCATAACTCACCGAGTGTCTACTGAATTTGCAGCCTGCTGAGCAACCGAGTGTTCGGATCAGTTTGTCATTACTCAAGTGTTAAAGTGAAAAATAGTATCAGATGAATGAAAGGAAGAAAAGAACAACAGATCTCGATATCGAATCCGTCAAAATTACAATATGCGAGACCAACCATTCAGGCGAGCACCTGACGACGTACATAATAACGAAGCGCTGAAGCGTGAGTGAAGCTTGTGGTACAGATAAACAAGGGTTCAGTAGTAAGGAATAAGGGTGGATTAATTGCGCGAGAACATGGTTCAGCGAATAAGTAGAATTAAGCCTCAACAGTATGTGGAAATTAACGTTGGTCGAAAAGACAATTCGTCAAACACAATTGGAATGTAAGACATGGAATGGTCATTAAAAGGGACTGAATGGATGCTGGGGAATGATCACCAAAATGTTATTATATACATGACAGTCGCCACTTACCCCACACCAGCAGTAACTTCAACATCCATATTGCGGTCACATTTTTCAAACAGCTGCTGACGATTCAGGGACATCCTGTCAGTAGCACGTAATCAACACTTACACTGACACCGACGCAGACAGTTGGGTTCGTCGGACTATTTCCTAAGTCGCAGAAAACATCGGAGATGGCGATAAAAGTTACTAGAATTTGTACTGTAGTTTGAAATTCCATCTAGTAATAGTGTCTACTTATTAACTCTGTAATCCTAACATCAGACGGTAAAGCAACAGGTTTCGAGGCATTTTTTAAGCGCCACCATTTACTATTCTACCAACACAGAGTAAGCATTCTATTAGTACTGGTCAAAACCGGGCCACACTGCCTATACGTCTTTCGTCAGTGAAGTCGGCCTTAGGTTATTCTAGATCACCTGGTAAACACTTGTCCTTAATAAACATGATCAACTTATTGCTTACTTATCCCCATGCGAGCATACATAACGGTCCTAACTTCACCAGATCCCTTCGGTTTTCATCTTCAAGTAGACATACAAAGCTAACAAAGTGACAGAGTCACTTCACTGCCTTCAACAATTTCAATCAACTAGAATAAAACGGCACCAGTTATTCCACGGCATTCGCAGTCTCAATAGTCAAAGCAAGCTTAATTTCGCAGTTCTCAACTATCAATGCGACAGAAAATGAAAAATTGATCAGCTGTTTTCTGAAAGCGCCCCCGAAGCCAATGAGTCATCTCATGTGAAGGTGAACGTGAAACTATTGTCAATGTTACGTTAACCGAATTCAACTCAAAAAACAAATGATATCTGTGACATAATGGTTCACTTGCGTACTGTCGTCAAGCGTTTTTGCAATAAATAGCGTAATGCGCTACGATATATATTATGAATATACTGCGGCCTTCTCGTAGTCTGTTTGCAGGACTACGCAGTCGATACACACTTGCGTTCCGTTCAAAAAGGACCTCATTAGTCTTGCTTCTTGGACGGCTGTCATGAATTCGAGTGTTGGGGTCGTGACCATTTTATGCGGGGCTACTCCTTATTGGCCTGGAATAAAACGACACTCGTTTGAATCGTTTGATGCTGTTAGCCTCATATAAGTAAACGTCCCTTGTTCTAACTCGGATACGTCACAGAGCTAGTGCAATTCTTCTCCCACGACTGTTGATACGCCTGGAGATACACAGCAAGGTGCCTCCACTGATTCCACAGATCGAATATGGTTTAATCAATTCTTCCAGTGCAGACGATCAGTCTCTTCCACGAAACTGTTCCAACCAAGACTCTAATTGTCAAGAACTTGCGGTATTAGAGCATCTACTCCTGAGGAGTGGGTTAAAAAAGCGATTCATTTCAATATGCAAATCTTGGTGTAAAGCGCATTCAGAAATTGCATTCATCAATCACATCCCGCGACACATCTAAGCATGTTTGATAACCAAAAGCCCACAGGTCTGAGTTAACCGTTTTCTTCATGAGAAAATGTTTCAGACTCCGTGGCTACTAGACGGCCACTTTGTGATTCGAAACCCACCGCTTTCTAGCAGGGTGCAGAGATAGTCCACAACAGATATGGCCTGCTCAACTGCTTGAATTGATTACAAGCAGTCATCCATATGGAAAATCTCCTCTATACATTTTGTATCTGAATTTTTAAAATCACTTCAATAGTTAGCAGCAATGAGCTGAAACACAAATTTTATACGGAACGGCAAGGAAGTGGCCCCAAATAGTGGACGTTTAACTCATATAACTGTAGTGGTCAGGACTAGTTACTGAATAGACTAGATGAATGCAGTTGTACCTCACTAAGATGTGGGTGATAACAAAATGAGCGAACGAAACCAAAGAGTTACAAGGTTCCCGCAAGTTACGGTAATCAAGAGGATTTGACTCACAGTAAAGTGTTCTCAAGTGTTCGACATGACCACCACAATATTCCAAATCACCAGTATCCGGAAGTGGGGAATGTCACAGAGTTGCCGTGGACTGCTGAAGCGCGATCCGGGATGCGACAACGTTCGTATTACAACGGAGCTAAAAAATTGGATGATTGATCCGTGTAATATCGTCAAACGACTGCGCAATGGAGAGAAGAGCAGACCACCGTGCACAAAATTTGTATTGAATTGCAAGGTCACTTTTTATCACTTTCAGCAAAGTGCAAAGGTGATACAAAAAGTTGTACAAAAATGAAGCATCGTTTGTAAACAAAATAAGGAAATCTCTTGATATCTAAGAAAATCCATCCAAGGAAGACGAGCTCCGCTACAAGATGTTTGACGCCTATTCGTCACTTTCAATAACCGGACCAACAAAATGGTTTCTTCAGTATATACCGTAATGGCTATTGCATACTTACGGAAGCGGGGAGGTACTCTGGTTAGACTGTTGTTGAAGCCAGACACTTGCAGCAGCGTGTAGCTGAAAGATAGTTCCTGATGCGCGGCAGCGCAATCGAACACTATTCACATCTTTTCCGGCTTATTCGGGTTAAGCTTTGGATGACGCATTAGATACAACTAGCTTGTACCATTAATACTTATCGGAAGGACCTTTCTAATATCGTCTTTCTTAATGTGATTGCATATAACGGCTGTATACTTCACTTTTCATGTGTTATCTTTGAGTAATCTTTGTTCAAGCGGGTACTGACATCACTGGTACATTGCACAATTATCAGTTGGTTAGCACACTCCCGTCTGCAACGTCAGACCTACTTTGTACTAACCCTCCAAACATAGCAGAGTAGCTTCCACTTTTGGCTAGAATTCTGTTATCCTTGATTGATAGAGCTCTTATTTCCGAGATACCCTGCTCTTTGACTTTTACCTTCCAAAGACACCAGCCAAGCATCTACGTGGTATTAAGCATAAGGCATTAGGCATTCCAAGTACAGTACGAGTTGTATCCCTATAGCTAGACCTGAGAACTGACCGCACAGCCTATTTTTTACTTCACTGCTCAATTAGCCTCGGTGACATCGCATCTAGTAAGTGCTTCTAAACCATTGTTCAAGATATCCACGGAGCCAAGTCTTGCTGGATGAACCCACTGTTGAGAAAACATCAGAAGCGGACTG
The DNA here is from genome assembly GCA_014338405.1 of Paragonimus skrjabini miyazakii. Classification (NCBI taxonomy): domain Eukaryota; kingdom Metazoa; phylum Platyhelminthes; class Trematoda; order Plagiorchiida; family Troglotrematidae; genus Paragonimus; species Paragonimus skrjabini miyazakii. The sequence goes on from JTDE01002671.1 coordinate 77,425, forward strand.
TTGACCTGCGAAATCGATAGTTTGCCAACAGTATGAACTGACTGCAGAAATGGTTTCGGCTTCACCTATAAATGGAATCACGAATGCCATTCGTTGGCATGACCTCACGATTACCACATAGACTGCGAATCGAGAGTCGGAAGAGACTGTTCATGTGAATCGAGCTTGGAAACCACTCTGTGGCCTTCTAAGGTAGTATCTGAACCAACACCTACGAATACACATCTTCACGTAGCACGTTTCGCTTGCCAGCCGAACAGTTAAAGAGTCCAACTGAACACATTTTTAGACCGGTAGAATTTGAACCACATTGTACAGCCCATTCATTTATCTTGAGTGCATGTGGTGAAATGTCATCATGCATCAGAGTATGGTAACGCACACTACGTTCTGCTGCCTGGCTAGAGAGACTCAAAGGTTGGCCAGACTGCGTCTCCTATCGATGCAGTGGGTTCAAGTGGCGAACTAAGGGTGGGGGTAAATGAAAAATAACACAAAGCTTAACTGCCCTTGGGACAAAACTAAAATCGTGCTCCAAACTAGAACAAGATGGGAAAAGTTTGCTGTGCATGTGGAGAGTACTTGTATCTTTCCGAAGAGGACAGTGACCTATCTGACCAAGCTTTGGTGCATTATTCCGAATGTGGATAAAACATGGCCAAGTACGATGAAATGAACACCGCTGAACTTGGGTAAGCAATCAGAGATTTCAGCCGTTATGAAGCCCGCCGTGCCCTTGTCGCAGACGCCGTGCATTAGGCGGACTGAATGAACGTAATGAGGACTATAAACCTGAATATCTCGTTTGCTGTTTTTTGTTAGCCCAATTGTCTGCCCGTGTGCGTCCTTTAGACATATCGGTGTCGAATGAAGAGTGTTAGACAGAATATGACCTTTTAGGACGATTACCGATAAGTGTCACTTTAGTGTCCATTCGCAAATCTATTCCTGAAGGTGGTTGGTCCATACTTCTATTACCGTCTGATATCACTGACATTTACCTGTAAGTTCTTTTCTGTTTCACCCTGTCACTAGTTAGCTTTTAGACCATCGCGCTTCACTGCAGATGCCTCGGGAATTTTGAGCACGCGTCGTGGTCGAGTTTCGGTGTGCAGTTCATCTCTTCCTGGGATGCTTGCGAATCATGTTTTTAGAGTGTGTGATGCGTAGCGTTCAAAGGGGTGCTAGAAATTCATTCCAGTTTGCCCTGGAAACAGATGCGGTTTTACCACCTTGTTTTCTATTATCCGAATTGATGTGTGATTAACTCTAGCCATAAATCTATCAAAGTTGATCACGGCGGAATAATATAAATATAAAAGTCGCATCGGATTGAACCGCGCGATTCCAGTTCGAAGACAATTTACTAATCCCGTTTTGTTTACATTTCTCTAAGTGATTCGCAATGAGACATTAAAATGTGTAGGCAACTAATGGACGTTTCAAATGGCGACTTAACTTCATTCGCCAGGTATATTCTGAAACACGGTTCAAAAAATTGATTTAGGAAACTGGGCGCGTGGGTTTTAATGATGTCACAATGATCATGACAAGACTGCTGAAAATGGGTTGCTTTTTATCGACCCGAAATTGTATAAGACAGTGCACTCTAACTATAGTTCCATGGGTATTCAAACCGCCGCCAGCCTCAGTCATATTGACCCACACTTATGGTCGTCGGAGTGTGTCGAATTCTGGGAGATACACCAACAAAGACAAAATTGTGCTGAAATCACCCCAGGCAGCATAACATAAAAGTTTTCGGCTGCCCGTTCTGGGAGGTTTCAATGCTCCTAAAACCAACTGTTGGATCCGTTGAAGTTAGTCTGGTAGGTCTGTCATCTTTTGTTTGATATAATGTGGAGCGGATAATCGGTTGAAGCGTTAGTGCACACACCAAAGGATGTTGTATAACGTGGTATCTGGTTGCCGTGTCTCCTGGAAGTGCATGACAGAATTCATTTCTGGTATGTGATGAGTTGCTTTAGAAACTGAAGTGCCCTATCCTCCGGTGGCTTTCGTTGGGTTGTATTGAAAGCCCAAGTGTCTCTCGAGGCCTGGTGTTGGATATGCTGGGGTCCGTCCGGTACGTTCGTCGTCTTTTTTTTGGTATGATGTGGGTCGATCAATCAATTAGAGCATGTTTGGTTTGTTGGTAGGAAGCTGATACTGAATGTGCCTTCATTTGCCTTTGTTGCGTGCGATAAACGATCGTGACGGGTTTGCACCATAATTACAAATAAAACGTTTGCTTTCTCCGTATTCAAAATTACCATTGCATACTTATTAAAACTCTCCTACTTGGCATCGTTTGACACACTGACAATCTAATCTACACTTGATTGTTTCAATGAGCTCGTTTCCCGTTAACTGATAGTTATTTGTTTGGTTAGTTCATTTTGATTGGTTTTCTTTTGGAATTAATGAGGACGCGTTACTGAAATTATTACCCTACATTGCTTGGAGCCGTTTATTGATAACTGACCATTGAGGTCGCTGATGGGTAGGACTTTAATCATAGGTTGTTTCACCTTGTCAACGAGTTCAGTTTAACAGAACATGTTGGTTTGGTCAACAGATTTAAGCTGGTCAAGTAGCCTCAACTCCAGATTTAATCATAATATGTCAAAGCGGTGACATCACAAAAGTATCGCCTGCGGCATCATTCAGGAGGAGTGTTTACATGACAATTTATTTCCCGCTCGAATATATTCTCTTTCAATAAAACAAGCACACCAAGTACTGTGTTTTCACCGAACTGGTCGTAGGAGACTGATAATGGCAGCTGATAGGATGGCCTCATACCCATCAGTCTTCACAGAGAACATCAGTAAGTTATGGGTCGAACAAATTTGCAACCTAACGGTTTTGCAGAATAGAACGTCCATCAGAAAGTAAACGGAGGAAAGGGTCGGAAGCGATGCGTTTCCCCAAGGTCGTCAGGGCGTTCCAGGGTAAACTTAACATGTCAGTCTCACAAGCACAAGAGTGAGGGTGGAAATTCCGACCCGGACAAAGATATGCATAACCGATGATCCCTAATTAGAACAGAACTCAGGTCTCGTGCTTCTTTTCGAGGTGGACTAGCCAAAATGCTTATCTGAATGCGAAGGCTGCTGTCACGTTTGAGTGGTGTTCAATTTTGGTGTAAACATATGGATTAGAAGACATAGATTCGGAACAAATGGGTTTCAGAGTCTTATCATATACAGGAGAGTCCGATGCAAAGTATGCTGGTATGATGCATCAGCCCAACCCGGGACGTGACATTAAACGGAACCCTAACACGTGTTTTGGTTTTGCCCTGATCAGGCCAAACTTAAGAAAGAAAATCAGCACCATAACTTTCCATAACGGATGGGCCATATCGACCGATTAGAACATAACAGACGCGTTTCAAAGTATTCATCGTTCGGATGATAGAGCCATTGATCTTCGCTCTGTCATGGTTGACGATGACATTACGCCCCACCAGGCTGAGCGAGCGATAGCCCTGCTAAACAGCAGGAAATCTGCAGGACCGGACAACACTTGTAACGTTCCTATTCACTAATTGCGAATTATGTTAGAGCTAAGATTGTCATTTGCACTCTTTTTATTTCCAACTTTTGTATGTGCTTAAACACTTGTTTGAACGAGTATGGATACTGACAAACACCCCGCGCACTCGAACGTTCTACTCCGCTGCGTGCTCGCTTGTCGCTTCGCTGTGTTACCGTTTCGTCTTGTTATTCGTTAGCTCTCACGCTGACCTCGTGGGTCGACAATATACTCATTGTTTACTAGTTGCGTTGGTCGTGACCGGCCAGCTCTAGTTCGCCCGATCCTACATACTAACTAGATCATCTTAAAACCTCCGGTCAAATCGCCGTTGTCGACCTTTGCCCATTTGTTCAACCTCCTGTTGACTACGGGCGTAGTAGTGAGGGATTGGAAGAAAGCCATCCCAGTCCTCATCTTTGAAGATGGTCATCGATCTATTATCGGAAGTTGCCGACCAATAACAAAAGTTTTGTTAACATATTACCGGGAGGAACCTGGAGAGTTCCCTGTGCGCAGAAATTAATGAGACCTCCTCAACATGCCTCTCTGAGGGGTAGGTATCGCCTTACTATTTAGTTTACGATTTTAACTACCATCAAGGAGAAGGCGGATAGAAAAGAATTGTTTCAGATGCGGTAACTAGATTTCCAGAAATCTTTCGATTCAGCGAGTCACATGCTATTCGGTTATGAGCTACGAAAAGCTGGGATATCATCTACAGTCTGTAGGTGGATCCAAACGTGTCTAGCTGAGAGGTTGTATAGAGGAACAGCGCAGAAGTTGTTTTCGGACGAAGGTTCTCCGTTAACCGGACCTTGTTTTCTCGCCCAACTAATCCACCCTTATTCCTTACTACTGAACCCTTGTTTATCTGTACCACAAGCTTCACTCACGCTTCAGCGCTTCGTTATTATGTACGTCGTCAGGTGCTCGCCTGAATGGTTGGTCTCGCATATTGTAATTTTGACGGATTCGATATCGAGATCTGTTGTTCTTTTCTTCCTTTCATTCATCTGATACTATTTTTCACTTTAACACTTGAGTAATGACAAACTGATCCGAACACTCGGTTGCTCAGCAGGCTGCAAATTCAGTAGACACTCGGTGAGTTATGGGCGAAAACATTCGAAGTCAAGCATATCGATGAACATTGCAGATAGATTAGGTGTAGTTCGACGAATCAGTAGACGTCCATGATTGCCGGTTGATAATTGCAATTTCATGTACGTTTCCACTACCGCGTAACATTGGGCTTTTTGCAAGTTGGAACCATGTATTTCACTCTGAAAATGTGAATAAAAGCCTTTCTGGAAAGTAAAATTTATGATGAATCACAGTGTCATAATGGTTTCGAAAATATGTGCGAAATTTCATGTCAATATTGCGAGATTATGAGGTATTATTGGTGTAACCCACGTTTCCGATTGGAACGGAAATACCGTAATCAATAAACTCAACACATTCAACTTGAAATTTGAAATTAGTAACTAATCCTCTGATGTATACTGGTCATTGCATAGAATAGGCTGCTATGTGAAGTAGTATCAACCACTATGCTAGTTAACTTTAAGCATGAACGCAACAGTTGTTGATAGGTGATAGAATACGCCTGATACTTCCCTACTGCCATCCGGACACTCATTTCCCTCTTTTTCTTAGCGGTCTTTGTTGCTTTGTTCTTTGACATGCTGCCTGAACTCATGAGTGGTCTTTGGACGACTGGGAAATTCTTCCGTTTCTCTCCGTGATGTTTGCCTCCATCTATATGAATGTTAACAAAATTCTTATACTTTGTAAGTCCCGACTACGTGCACTCTGCAGGTGAGTTGAAAAGAATGTCACGCTGTATTTGAAATAGATAAGGTTGCCGCATTATTCGAAGGCTTTTCCAATCGCACATCACTCTCTATCGGTATTTTTTGAATAGGTGGAACTGGTGGTTTATGTTTTTCAAATGTTGCAACACAGTTGCATTGCTGAAACGCACACGTACAGATAGCTGGACATAAAAATTCTGGTTGCAATTCCTGTAAACTGAATTAAGGTGAACTGAGCCAAGCAACACTTAGCCAAACTGAACTGTACACTTAACAACGGTATCTGCTTTTGTCTGCCAACCTTCCACGAATAACCTTTTAATAGATATATCTCAGCTTTCATGATTGCCTGTGTCCAGCAAAATGTACAAAACAGGAGTCAGGCCTAATCCAATCGTTTATGCGGAAACTCCAACCGACAGCTGCGACATTTCTGGCAACCACTTGCTACTGCTGGGTTTTGTGTATTAGATGTTCTATTCAAGGTTAATTCATACAATGCAAAGGGTCCTGGCAAGGTCCATCCCGAAATTTTCAGAGAATCAGATGTTAGTCTGGCAGAACCCCTTTATAAGCTGTTTAAACAGACATCCCAAGCCGACATTCTCTCTACTGCATGGAAAGAGAGGGCGGTCACACCTATATTTAAAGCGGGTGACCGACACTCTTCGGCTGGCTTTCGGCCAACCAGCCTTACTAGCATTCCGCGCAAAGTAATGTAGCGCCTATTAAAGCATGCCATCCTCAGCAACCTCTTATCAAACCATCTTTTTCCTTCCATCCAGCATGACGTTCTTCCTAAACAATCATGTACAACAAATGCGCTTATTTTCATCTATGGTCTGACGGAGGCCAAATACGGTGGCCTCATTTCAGATACTATCTTCTTTGACCTTACCAGGGTGTTTGACCGTATCCCACATGGCCCGCTCTGGTATTCCAACAGAGGTTCTCTTCTGGAATGCCACTTTTCATGATAATATGACTTCTAGAGCTGAAACAAGATCAGGTCTTTTGTCTCCCTATTTCATTTCTGCGGGAGTTCCTCAGGGGTAAGTGCTGGGTCAAATGATTTTTTTATGTAAACAAAAAATGTTTGTCCAGGCGCTACGTCTATCCTGACCTCAAATCCACTCAGTCGGTGGCCAACCTGTTCGGTCAAACCAACACACGAGCGTGACGCATTTTACCAGCCAAGCCATCATTGTTTGACTAATCAGCCAACTGCTTCCTTTACCATAATTCCGATCGAAATTTCGATCATCACCATCATCTCTTTTTACAATTGTTCCGGCCTGACGATGAAGTATCAAAAGCATATTCACGTACATGTCTTTAATCCAAAGGGAGTAGGGTCCAACTTGGTTTGGCTATCGCGGTCTCCGTCAGTCAGCCCAAGGAAGATTAAACGTGCGTCGAAAGAAGCCATCCACAATCGCGCTAGTTTCCGAAACCATTTGATTCATGATCAAACGTCTACCTCTATTGATTCTCAGTCCGTATTCTAGCTTTGATTTCATCATATCGATCACCTGAAACACTTAAAGTTGTGTAAAACTACGAAATGTTCCAGTAACATCGTTATCACATTGTGATGCTTTTGCTTATTTTGGTATGTAAACTCTGTTAGTGTCACCGACCATGTTAACAACTTCGTGATCAAACAGACTGCGACTACTGTGAAATCTAATATGTTCCCCAGTCAGAATCAATATTATGACCACATACGTTGTATCTTCAGTTAGTCTAATTCACGTCATATAACCATTTACCTGAATGAATCTAAACTGAGAAGAAAAGACTGGTATCACACGAATAGTGTATTAGCAAATTTCATCCTATTAATAAAGGTGATTACTGCATACTTGTTAAGCCTACGAGATTCTGTACAAAAACGCGAACGTAGAAGGACTAAAATTCATAATTTTTGTCCGCCACCAACGCGGATTGATCATTACAATCATTTCCTTCTGTTTGCATGAAAAGAGTGGTGCTAGCTGATTACAATTATATCGACCTACTTTCATTAGTATTTATTCAGTGTTTAACAGAAATTGCAAAAGGATCCGAGTGAACCTTTAGTGCTTCTCTGTCAAACAAAGTACATCATTTGATGAAGCTAAATCCTTGCATATTTTTGCTATGTTAAACGATGGTTATGCAACCGTTGACTGAATCAGGTGATGCACGCAGTCGCAAACTCTAGTTTCAACCTGGTGCGTACTGAATGCACCACCTCTACATATTGTTCACTGGTCACGTTTAGTTTTTTAAGCTGAAGCGTCAGTTAGTTGACCGGTGGTACAGCGATTTATAAAGTTTTCATTTGACTATTGTATTAGTACATTAGAATGGGAAGATTACGGCTGACTGCGATCATCGACCTGCTCCGCTTCCGTACATAATAAGTTTTGTTCGGAATCTTTAGGGCCTGGAGCTTACCAATGAAGAGTCTTCTCACTTTGTTTCCGAGAAAGAAGAGTTTCTCTTACACACCAGCCCACATTGTAGTTAACCGTTGTTCACCGGTTTAAAGTAAATTCTCATCGGTGTACCGACTACCAGATTCGATTATTCATATAGGTTCACAGTTTGTTACAGGATGGCGAAAGGCCTTTGGTTGTGCGTTTCTTCCTTAGTACTGGTTGGTGGACAGTTCCTTTGGATGGTTTATAAAGAAAAGGTGATTGGAACTAAATAGAAGGTAAATTCAATGAGGTTGGTGGCCATAGTTATTCAGCAGCGAATACTGGAACACACTGAACCAAATCTCATTCGTACATGCGCAGCTGAAGACCTGTGAAACTAGACCGGTGTAACGGTTAGGAAACTTTTAATGCCAGTTGTCTCTCAAGTAAACGCCGATCGGGTACTATTTTAGTACTCTTAGCCGATTTAGCTGTGACCTCAAAGTTGACCGATGTGCTCCAATATGAACAGACTTTAACCGTGGAACAGTTCTGTGTACAAAGTTTGCTGCCTGTTCCATGATTCAGTTTCAGTTAATGACTTCCGAACCGTTCACCCTTATGTATGATAGGGAGATGTGCCAGCGGATCACCCGGATTATGGAGTATTCTGTAAATAAATATTAATTATCCCTCAGACGCCTGTAATTAATTGAGAATTGGCCTAATTCTGCAAGGCTTTCCGGACAAGGTTGTATTAAGATCACCTAAACTCCCTGTTACGTGAGAGTTGCCTTACCTTTACCACTGTGCCTGTTCACACTACATTTTGAACGTAAATTTACTACAAACCACTAACACCAATGTTAATATGTTGGGGTAGGTATCGCAGTTTTATTCTTGGCTGTATAATGAATCCGCACCATCTGTACTACTGTGGGCTACATTCACTAGGGTAACAATGTTTTAGATATTTCCGCTGGGGACGCCACCCAACCAGCACGACGCTTGTCTGAATTTGGAAAGTCGACTGGATTTTCCTTAGATATTCGTCCTCTCTGGCGGCTGCCGTGCGGTTGTGCTTACGGCTATCTCACGTTCAACTCCCTAGAGTCTTCAATTGTTGCGTTGATGTCCGCTTGTGGACGGTAAGTAAATCAATAAATAGTTTGTTTGCATATTCGCCGTGTTCTTATTACGACTTCCGATCCGCGTTAGCATAAGTCTGTGGAAATCTTGGGTGTACGAACCTAGGAACTGACGTGACGACAGGGTGTTTTCTAATGCCCCATAATTCTTCTGGTGGCCCGTCTCTGGATACTTGCAGTAAGGGCTAAATCTTTCTCAGGATTAGGACGGCGGGCCTGTATGTTAATTTTTAGAGGTGGGTAGATTACGTAGGCAAACATAACGAGAAAATTTCAGGATGAAAGATTTTGCAAACTCTTCCCAACAGGCTGCTTTTTAGCCATGGCAGCACAACTGGTAGACAAACTCAAACTGCTTGCCACCATGACATCTAGGTTTATTCCGGATGCTGACACCAACAACTTTATGTCGCCAAGGTGATAGTCGGTACAATTTTGATGGCAAACGTGCGTGACCTTACACTTGTTGAAACTGAATGGCGAGTTGTTTTCCATGGACCACTGGTTTAGACTGTTCAAATGGTTTTGTGAGGTCATCACATCCTTCGGGTACTCTAGGACGCACTAAAGCTTTGTGTCATTGGCGTAGAGCAACAGCGACGATTCCACTATATTCGGCAGTTCAAAAATGAAAAGAATGAATATGAGGGGTTCTAAGAGTGATCCTTGTAGAATACCGCTGTTAATTAGTAACCGTTCTGATGGCTGTTAACTCAACCTGACGTTGAATTCATGTTCAGTTGAATAATCCACTAGCCAGGTAGGTGAGCGCTCATCGGGGCCATAACTATTCAGTTTTCGTAGCAACAGTAAATGGCCAAACCTCTCAAAGACTTTGAAAAAAATCAGAATCAACCAGGCACATGGCCAATCTGCGGTTGGATCATGGGCAATGAACATTCTTACGACGCATGAGTATGTTCCGTGAAAGTAGTGCGGTGAGTTGCAGTTTTTCAACCTCATATAGTAAGCTCTCCATGTCTTTGGGGACCACTAACAGTAACGCCAGTGGTCGTTTTTCTGCTAAGTCATCTCCGCGTCTACCTAGGAGGATAAATTTGATTGGGAATTGTTTCCAGGCTTTAGGCAAATTACCGGTTGATTCGAAGCTATTTAAAATTGCTGTAAGCGTTTCTTTTATTTCCGTGGTGCAGCTTTTTAAGACTACAAGAGATATTAAGTCTGCATTGAGTGATTTATGGGTTAGTAGGTTAACTAGCTTGATTCTGATTTGCGACATCTTCGTTTGAAGTAATTCAGCCAAATCGTGGTCTATGCGCTCAAAAGTCGTAAGTGATTTGCAGCTTTTACTGTTTACCCAGAGTGTTGGTCATCTCCAAATATACAGTGGTAAATCCGCCAGAGGTTTGCAGTCAAGAAATGTCAACTTTACACTTTGTGTTTGCTGCGATTTCACTATAGAAAAGCATAGGAGTCACCTCCATTTTTCAGTAAGACCGCGTTGATAGCAAAATCGCTCCACGCTTAGAGTGGCCGTTGTGCGATCGCGCCACATGACGTGCTCAATAAATACAAGTTCAATTTGTTGTAATTGGTACCTGTTCCAGGTTGTTTGTTTCAATGTAATCAAACGTTTGGTAATACTCTGTAGACCCCTAATCCTCCTAATAGCCCAGGGACACCATACTGGAGTCCAGTTGTTAACAGCAACAAAGACTTCTTCAATGGTGGGTTGCCAGTGGTCATCTACGTTGAGTGTAGTGAAGAAGCCAAGCCATTCAACCTTGCCAAGCTGTGTCTCAAGCCCCACGAAATTTGCCTTGTTCTGGGCCATCACACTCGTATTTTGGGAAATACTTCGTCTAGTTCCGTATAGGCAGCTCAAACCAGTAATCCCGTGATCGTTATGACCGGATAGGTTTGTGATATTTAGAGTGCAGATCACGCCAACCTTATTTGTAAAAATGTAATAAAAACGGCGCGGTATCTGGCTCACCCGCTGCTCCATATGGTCCTGGACACGCTAAAATAGTACAGCCTCCCTCACTGCTTCAAAGAAATTCCCGGCGGAGGAAAACGTCGAAGTATTGACTGAATGGTTCCGGAGGTCTGGTTATAATTGAGTAAAATCTTTTATTATTATAGTGTGGGTATAACTTAAAGGTGGCGTTATACGCAGAACATTGTACAAGTTTGAGTCGATATTCTCGTGGGCAGCAACTGATTAGAAAATCACACTAATCGAACAAGTAAAGTCTCGAATAACGCTAACTACTTACCAGACTAATTCCCAAAAATCCAGTAGCACCGTAGCAAGAATACTTGAGGTCTTTAGGTGTAACATAATCAAATGCTATACCACATCCCTTTCCGATTTTCCTATCACGGAGATACCCTCTCATGCCGGGGATAGACCATTCATAATTCTGCACCTCCTCAGATTAGATCTCCGTGATGCCTACTATTAGTGGGTTTCGCCGGGAACAGGGGTCACGAAGAGCATCCAGTTTACTAAAGAGTGAAGACATGTTGGTGTAAAAACTGTACCAGATGGTGGTTTCATTGCCAGCATTATACATACCAGGTGAATCTAACCGAGGAGGTTCTTCGGTTAGAGGGATTGAGTTGAGATGACGGTGTTTGGGGGTATTCTGATCTCCCGGAATGAATTTGGCATTTACACATTGGTCTTCTGGGACAGTGTTATTAGCAATAGTCGTGGGTTTTACGGTGGTACATCGTTATCTGCACTCAAGTCTGATGTTTCTTGAGCTGTCAGAATGACATCTTATCACGAAGAGTAACTGTGCGAGCACTGCCAGCCAAATGACATGCCACTATTTTGTAATTTATCTCTTAAGAAGGTTATTTTCAAACGTTGAGGGGCAATTATCGAAAGTAAGTATATCAACTGAGGCAGGCGATTTACGCTGGTGACTGTTAGATCGAACATACCAATCAGTGATGGAAGTAATCGCCACTGGTCTAGAGTTTGCAGTGCTGGCGTGACGATATCAACGCTTTCGGCGGCAGCCATATTGTGTATAGTAATACCCTTGCACTTGTGTTCATCAACTGCTTGAGCCTCACGCAGTGACTGCAGGCATGTGGGTTTGTCTCGATCAGGAAATATATCCTTGTTGAGTTTACACCTCTGTTGTGGCCGCCTTGTTGCAACACCATTAGCTTCTTGGAGTCGAGTACAGTATGAAGAGTAATCCTCAGTGGATGTTATGTGAGGACCTACTCAGTGTCGAAATCCTTTTGTAATCTTTGAAGTTGTGTTCCTCATAATCTGCCGATATTGCTGAACTACTGTCAGGCAGATCGAACACAAGTGTGGAACGTAAGATAAAAATAGGCGAGTTTAGTGGCGTTATTCTAGGTGTGCTGGTGCTCCTGTCTCCGGTGTTTGTTTTACAGCGTCCATCAAGATGAATGGGCTGGGTTTTTCCTAATGTCTTCGTTCACTTTTACTAGGTGGATCGGACGCAGTTGCTCAGATATCTGAAGTTTAAAGTAAATAGGTTGCAAACATCTGCTCGATTTACAGTGGTTAGCAGAAGATGTGTTATTATTTTCTCCAGCAAAGTGAGTTCCGGAGTCAGTAGACTTACAATGCATCATAGTAGCCGAGGGGCTATGGTTCACGTTACCAACTCAAGTCAGGCTAACCAAATGTTGAAATGATGATCGCTCACTCGTTTCAATTGGCCTTGCAGCTCTTTCCTTACTGAGAGTTGTGTTCGTTAGTTCAGTAAAGGATAGTGGAATATGTGGTGCATCTTCGGTGAGACAACAAGTATGGCACTAACTAAGTAATAAGCACTTTAGCGCATTTTGACCCTATCCTGAGGTCAAAAAAACTATACAGATTTGGCACTCAGGTATTGGATATTCAGTTGAATCGTTTTTAAGTTCTTTTGGATCAAAGGCAAAACCAATATACAGGTTGAGTAAGCTTGAGGCTTGTACGGAGGACAAGTTAGGATCTTACTGTTTTGCAGAGCTTTTTAAGACAGAGTGCACATCTTGAACACATGATCGACTAAGCGACAACTGTACTGTAATAATCAGTTGAGCACAGATACACCGCAAACAATTAACAGTCGGCCATCCCAGAGTAATCAGACATGTGACAATCATTTACAGGGTTGCCAGCAAGAATTAAGAAAAACAACGCAGCATTCAGATCTAGAGGTGACCGAAAATTAAATATAGTTAACCTTTTGAATATTGCGTGAAAGGTTGAGTTCAAATGATACAATGTTTGTCTGCAAATAACACCAGCTGTTAACTGGTGATTTGTAACGAGATGCGGAGTGGTATATTTTTGACAAGATGCTGGTGATTATCCCCAGATGGATAAGAAGTCTGCAGGTGTCTAGCGAACTTATTAAGTTGATTAGTTTTATGATAATGTCTATGTGGCACTACACGATTATTGTCAATGATGGAGTATGAAATGTCATAATGTGACCTTCATATTTGTTTTTGAGTATGATGACTCAAACACATTTTGCAGATGCAAAGTATAAAAGGGAACAAAAGGAATACCTATATACAAATTTAGATTATTTTTCGTTAAATAATAAGCAACAATACGAATAGGGATTGCTGTGTCTAGAGAAATGGAACACTAAAATTTAACCAACATATTCTGCAGAATCCTTAACCAGAATATAGTGGGAAATATTTGAATAATGTAATTTTGGTTCATTTAAATAACCGAATAGTTTTCATCGGAATAAGGAAAGAAAATGGCGAGTGGAAGCGAATGATGAGAATATAAATGTATTCTTTCTAAAACTGCAGTGGTCATTCTGAAGACATTTTCATAGACTCTATGATGTAATTGCTGAAGTTGTTACAGGCCTTCGCTATGAACGGCCTATAAGAAGAAACTGCTGTAGAGACCAGTGATCGTGCAGCTACTCTAAGGATCACAGTTGTAGTCGTGTTTTCCCGTTTGTCTGTTCTGTACGGACGACTTTATGTGCGTCTGCTATAGGAGGTTTGATATGGACTCAGTGCCACTTTCTTCATTCGTGCAATTAAATGCCCACAGCGAATACCTGCCATTTTTCTGAAGACTGATCCGCTATTTCGATTAATCAAGGTCGTTTAACCCGAATCTTTTCGAGCGTTGTTGAACGCACTCGAAGGTCCAACGCAATTTTCGCTTGGTTCGCTTTTGATTGCCATCGAGCGGGCTGTAGCCCATCTCCCGCTTCTTTTCTATCTCCTCTTGGTTGATACTGTTGGTCTCACACTAACCTAAAGCTAATTACTTATCATATTTTCAAATATTTCTGGAAATACATGGTTTGTGTCCAAACCCCGCTGCATTTTTCTTAGTTCGATGTCTCTTTGGACTACGTTTCGATTTCTCTTCAGGAAAAGCGTTTAAAGTTGTTAGTGGACGAGGTTCTAGCGCATACCTACTCGATTAACAAACATGAAACCTCTTAGGGCCTACAAAAACGAAGATAATATTACATGCATCACATGATCTATATGCGTGGTTTACTGATACGAAAACATTCGGACAAGAGATTCAAGTGAGCAGTTTTTCCAACGATCATTACCAACAATGAGGTGTTAAGCATATTTGAAAACTCAAGTTATAAACTCACACGGGTTAGTATAGTCTGCTGTAATGGTCTGCTGTAAAGTCTTCAACGAATGCTGCATCCAATTTAGAACTGATGTAAACAATAAAACATTTCCAGTGACCAGTGAATACTTTCAACTGTAATTCACACAAATGTTGAAAAGTAAATCTGTCTTCCGGGCTTTTAACAGCATTTCTTTCTTATTTGGAAAGCATCAGAGAAAAAAGAGATCTGATCGGAGGGCAGCTGACGCGTAGTATGGAATTGTTGGTATTTTGAACAAATCTTTACTACTAACATACATTTAAGTAGTTGCACAAATCTTGGTTGTACATAAATCAATGGCCAACGGAACTCATAAAGTGTTAGTATTTGCGTTCATTCTAAACATTTAAGCACAACCATTATCAATAAGCCATAACAACTCTACAAAAGTCTTAGTACTTCAAAGAATTTGCTCATTCAGGTTATTCCAAAATTTACACTTTCGATAAGAATCAGCTTTCTTCAGCTTGTTTCTATTGGTTCAAATAGCGCTTTTACAAGACTACAACGGCCTTTCTCATCTATATTTTTTAAATAGTTTTATTCTCTGTTTTACTGAAATAATGGTGGGATTTCATTTAAACCGTGCATCGTAGAAAAAAGACAGTTGAATACGATGCTGAATGTCATACTCACTCGTGTTTCGCTTACAACTCTTTTGTTGATTGAGATAGCCGCCCGGAAAAGCAGAAAACAAGGGACTTACATTATGTTGACAGCTTTTACATATACAATTTCTTAGCATTCCGAATTGGAGTTGGATGAAACTTCAGCGGTTTGGGCCTTAGGAGGAATGATATTGATCATGATGATTTAGGTGAAGTTTGCCAACTCTAGTTAGTAACTTCAAATGTTTACTAGTGTTCTCAGATTACAGTTCTCTCATTGGTTACGCATAATTGAACACATTGCAGTAGATTGCCATCTGTTACCTGCAACACTTCGTAGCCTCGTAACTGTAATTAAATGTTATTGACTTATTCTAGTTTGTTCAGCTGGAGACATAAACCATTGTACCTGTCTAAAACGGAATACATGATGATTTGCAACTTATTTCATCATATTACCAAAATATTTTTCTAACCGTCGTTGTCTGTAGTTCAGAAGACTCAAACATTGTGTTCTGTTTGGAAAGTTATCTATAACAGTAGCAAGGTCAGTGCGACTGAATATGTTCAGTGTGGTTTATCTCGTGTGTTATGTACCAAAAGGTAACCGAAATGCATATGTGAACTGAGATAAAACCTAAACGCATGAAACATATGGAAGGCTGGTCAGGATCGTATGCACTACTGGAGAAACAATTACTCCCAGATCGAATGACCAAAAAGTGCTTTTTCGTTAATATATAAAGTGAAACGCCAACAATCTCTCACTGTGACATTTTTTACTGGTCCAACCAGTTGTCTGTTGTGTTTTTGTTTGTTTCGTAAGTAACGAACCATAGTCACGCACTTCATTTCGGTTGATCACTACGAAACCTACATGAGATGTTCTAGTTGCAAAATGAAAATAAGTGCAAATTCTTTGTATGCATGATTGAGTAGATATATGCAATAAAAACACTTATTTAATTGAATTACTGATAAGTAGTTTGGTTGATTTGATAATTTAGATACATTTGCAAAAAACCTCTACTTCGGCTGCATTCGAACTAGCGACAGAAACACCATGCCCAAACGCAGCAAGCGCTCTACCAGCTAAGCTACGAAGTCACGCAGGAAGCTCAGAAATTTCAAATCTGCCAAAGTACCTATCAGTAACTCAATGTCAATGCTCATCG
>JTDE01002672.1:0-63758 GCA_014338405.1 Paragonimus skrjabini miyazakii
ACAGAATTCTTGGACTCCAGACATTGGTCGATATTACAGATATTGCCATCTGCTAAGACGAATTCAGCAATTCCCAGAAAAAATGTCTAATTTCGTTTGCCACGTGACCATGATTACATTACCACTCTGCCAAAAATCATTCATACAGCAGCTATGGCACAAACGTTCTATGCAGCCAAAATGGTCATGCTATTTACCATTACCCGAATCCCAACATCACTGTTGAAAACCCGGTTACTGTTCAACTCCAAGATTTGCGCCATCTGTGAATCCGGATGTCCGTGAAACGCCACATACATATGGAAAACGGAGCAGCAATTAAGTAATAGGGTCACCGATCGCATTCCAATTGTATCCTTGAGATGGGCAATGATACCCTCATGCCGAAATCTGGTCATAACGTGACACACTGTCGCTTACCTGGATATCGAGTCGGGAAATCAGAGCAAAGGTGTAATGAGAGGCATTAAGGAATCGCAATTTATTAGAAAAAGCAGTGCTGTTTTCATGGGAAACTCACAGTGTTAACATTAACGATGGATTTTGGGCGACAACTTTTGGTTGATCCGTTCGCTTTAAACTTCCACAACCTGACTTGAAAAGTTCCGTTGTTTAAATGGGGCAAGCAATCAAACAACTTGTTCTAATCAACACTTACCAAGTAAACTCAAATTAGTGGTTGTTCACAATTTTTAACTGGTTGGTGCCGATCGACTGATGTTTCGTTTGTAGCAGCTTGTACGAGAGCTCTGATCGACTGAAAGTTTTGCAATTACAAAATCCCTCTAATACAATCTAAGTATCTTTTGGTCTTTTTTACACTAAGCCGGCCCACTTCTTGTTCATGATGACTCTCTATCGTTTGTATCATAGCCCATTTCCAGAAAAATCCGCTGTCATTTGCACACAATTTTTCATTCTTACTACTCCGCCCACGTTAACATCGTGTGACCGACGACTGAGAGTTTCGATCAAGACAGCACGTGTCCGTTGTCTGCGGTTCTCAGGAATGTGTGACCCAGTTGAGCTTGATGAAACACATTTGGTGCGTTTGTCGTTCCGTGTTTGGTATGATGTCCAACGTTGTTTGTTTCGCTTGTGGAAACTTGATCTTGAATTTGCTTTTCTTTCGTCTTTTGCTGTGTACTCTGAACAATTCTGATGAAGGTCACACCATTACTCCACGCACAAACTGCATGTTTTCTTATTCCATTTGATAA
This sequence comes from Paragonimus skrjabini miyazakii, assembly GCA_014338405.1. Taxonomy (NCBI): domain Eukaryota; kingdom Metazoa; phylum Platyhelminthes; class Trematoda; order Plagiorchiida; family Troglotrematidae; genus Paragonimus; species Paragonimus skrjabini miyazakii. The sequence continues at coordinate 1,221 of JTDE01002672.1, forward strand.
CTATCAGTACATACCTACTAAAACTTTCTTGCTTGATATTGTTTTAATAGGCTAAGTTCCTGCTAGCTTGTGACAATTTTCGAAGCCGTTTTAGTTGTTACATTGTGAACGCCATTTTTCGGTGGATAGTTTGAGTAACCGGTTATTTCACATTCAACGTGTGTGAGTGAGAAATTTATTATAATTGTCTCACAAGTACCATATGGATTCTAATCATTGTGATCGTACTTTCTGACGTCTTCCCGGACTTAGAAACCAGTCTAATTAACCTGATAATCAGAAACAACCTTATTGGAATTCTCGACTGTGTCTTATTGAACAGACGCTCCTGAGTGGTAAAAATGCGTTCAATTTACATCTTGTCCCCTGATTTACAGCTTGTAGTTCTGCCAGCTTCGAGGACATATTACATTTATGTTGTTTTCTGCAATGTTTAGGCCTTGTTAAACGTTTGGCTCGCCCAAAGTGCCGTGATGTAACAGCTGAGATGTTACCGGCAATTTTGTGCACTTTTTCCTTTCAAAAGCTTCACTGTGTCTCACTGTAGCCAGTAGTCTCATTCAATATTATCTTTCTAGCAGCCTCAAGTTCGGATCCTCTTCTGACAATCGAACAATCGGTAATATCACTTTGTCATTCTCAGAGGCAGCTTCGTCCTCCCCGTTCGACGTATTAAAATATGGGCTGTATGTTCGATGCTTGAACGCCAAGTTATGTGTAAAAACCTTCCATTCCGTACACATAGCTAAATCCCATACAGCTGCTCAGTACGGAAACATTTATGCACTTAACCAATCCTTTATTTGTGAGCGCGGCAATCCCAAATTTCTGAGATCTGTGTCTATCTGCTTCTGTAAAATAAATTCACGCTTCGCGAAGTAGGGCTTTTCCACCATCGTCAACTGATGGTGCGCAAAAAAGACAAAATGCAATTAAATACCCTTAACTTACATTTCTGTCTGAGCATTTTAATGTAGACTTTCGCGTCCTCAGCATACTTAAATGGGTTCTCCACATAATGCGCTGTCAACCGTGTTTTGGTAATCAAGATTCGATTGTTTAATTTCGGATACTCCACTTGTGAGACTTATAATCTAACATTTGAGAAGTGCACACGTGTGATGGTTGTAAATCATAACGGAGCACTATATGTTATTGTTGTTTTACTGCATCAATATTTACGTTGTGTAATGTGCGATCAAATACAGCTAGCGCGCACAGGTTGAATTTGAATTGTGTATCGGGGCTTGCTGCTGTGTTGTCGACGCCGGTTTAGTTTTCGTTTGTGTAAGTCGTGTGCATGGCTTACTGGGCCTTTGGCTTATACGTGTTTGTGTTGTTTCCTTTTACAGGATTGTTGCTGGAACCCCCTACTTCGGAAGAACGCTTTCCCCCGGCGTCTCTACGTGGCCCCTAACGTTGGTCCGCAGACGTAACGGACAACCAGATTAAAGACAGCCGGCTTGCATGTTGTACAGATACTGATTACATTACAGTTTCGTGGGCTAACGTGCTGTGTTATTATTACTGCGTACAAACTGGCTCTGGGTTTGAGCCAAGTACATTTTCGATTACTAATACGTATTCCCAACTATTGCAGCACATCTGATTAGGCTTATTGAGGTTTTGATAATTCCCAACGGTGCTGCTTTTTCGGTCTGCCATCAACGTGGGTTGGACTGAGAAATGTGGTGTTTTGCATAAGTTGAGCCAATCGGAAGTGTGGATTCAACAGCGCGAATCATATTTGACTGTATGTTTACAACTTGGGAAACATTAGAAAAACAGTCCATACTACAAACCACGTGAAAATTACAAAATGAAGTGAGTTATAGGATATTCTAATGTCCGAATTGGTTTGGGTCACATTAAATCACGTTTACATACTGTTATGACATCAAAATATGCCTGGCCTGCAAGTCGTCTGTTGCACGAACTCCCGTACAGTTTATATTAAATATGGGACCACGACCACGTACACTCATTTGCATTCACACACACTGGGTAGCAGTGTGTTGTCATTCGCCCTGGTGGCACTTCCTCCATAGCGCGTACACACTATTCGGATAGTCGCTTCTGGTCCGTCGTCTTCCTGGCATTGAGGCATGTCTTTTAGTCGCTGAACGTCGCTTGAGTAGTATACTACTCACAAACGAAACTGCCTGTTATGAAACACTACAGGATGCTGCAAACCGGAAACTCCAGATATATTTGACATACACAATGACTGTTGTATTATGAGCCGCGCTGTCCGTTTAAAAACTGGCGGGCTGGAAAGGCTTGCAGTGAAATTTAGATGTGATCACGAAAACTGAACGTTACTTCATGTTAACGGTCATCACAACCTCTATGGTTTGCTCACTCACAGTAAACAGATGTCGGTATTATTGCATCAGATGCTGTCCACTCTAACTACTACACGTAGATATCTATGGAATGTTTCACACTTGGTGAACTGAGAGTTTTACAGTTAATATACTCAGCAACTATTTCAAATGTCGCAAGGTCCTCAGGTGTTTCTGCCTTAACAGTAGGATCCCTTGAACATGTGACCAAACCACGCATGAGATCAGCAGAATTTGACAGCAAGTCATCATTTCTCCTCGGTACAAGTACCCTCAAGTTAATCGTTTCGTAGGACGTTTCAGCTGGATGGTTCACATCCACCAAAGCTTTCACTTCACTGGTTGGTTTTATACATCTAATCTGCTTAGCCTTCTAGTCACGGGAAACTTGACAACCAGACTAACAGACTGAATCACTCACATATCTAATAATTAAAACATTCTGTCACTCAGTAACTTCACTTCGTTGGTCTCCAGACAGTCGGTTTTGTGCACCACCAACTTCCTGGGTCAACTCAAGCGAACTTGATGTCAAGCACGTTCGAATAGTTTGATGTGATACGAATTGTCCGTAAACAAATTGGTCGTGTGATGTATGAACATGAACCGGCCTTGTTCTCAGTCGTGATGTCTGTGCGGCTTATTGATCTGAGAAGAATGCAGCCACAATTTGGGGTAAACAGTCAATGACAGAACGGTACAACTGATCGTATTGTGTCACATTTGGTTGTTGTCCAACTCAGGTAGGCTAAGTTTATGCCGGCCGGTGATTTTCGAATTTTGGAAGCTTGCCCGAAACCGGAAAATGCATGGCGCGGTGAAAACCAATCAGACCAATCACAGGCTTCTTGAGGTATTTAGTGTTTATAGGCTGTTAGTATATATCGTTTCTTAGGATATCTCTATTATGTGTTACGTTTAGGCATAACTTAAAATGGTTCGTACTAAGAATGTGGTTCTCAAGTTTTACAAATATAACATTCATGTGAATAAACTTGGAGCATAACAAAAACCCGAGATAGTGTTAAAATTGTTGTTGCTGTGATGGGTTTGATCTCCGAGAAAAAGGTAGTTGTAGAAGTTGTGAAAGTAGATTTGTTTTGTCGTGTTTTCTGGAGAATATACATGGGTTCTGCAAAAGCTGTCAGTTTAAGTGAACGATCTTTATGACGAAGATCACAGATAATGGATATCGTAGAAAGGTAGAAGTTATGGTTAATTTTTTTAAGTGAAGAATAGATGTATGTCTGGTGTACTCAGTTTCTTTCCTTAGCTGTATTGTGTATGGTTGCAAGGTGAACAGACATACTAATTCGTAAGTCTCCTAATGTCGACTTGTGTTCAGAACGATGTCATCACACGATCATGTTGGTCCTGAGAATAAGTTGAAATGCATCAATATCATATTGCTTGCTGGGATGAACGTGGTGACTACCATTTCAAATCGTCGTTCGTCTGTGAATCCGTAGCACACACGCATCGATGTTGCAATAGTTTATGCTCATCTAAAGGCAACACGACCGTATTATTGTAAATAAAAATACTATATGCTGTGACATTTGAAAGCACCAGCGTTAGAAACCGATTTCTCCGATAGAGTTTATTGCCACATCTTATACTTTCCCTCAGGCGGAAACGTCTGTGAAAATAGTCCAAAGCGTAGGTTTATGCAAAACTGTTGGTTAGAAGAATGGCCACTTGCCATATCGACATATGCGATAGAAGAGACTACTCAACCTTACACGAGATTCTGCAAACTAAAATTAATATACTCAGTAGGACGTGTCTAGGTTGGGTTCAATATACCTTTCAGACGCCTACACATATTAGAGTGATGAAACGCTCGCACACACCGTTGATTGTCGTTTCATTCCACCATCAGTTTATGAAATCAAAACGTTGTGCTTGAATGATAAGTCAAACAACACTGCTCCTAGCACATCGATGTTAGGACACTGGTGAAAAGTCTGATTAGCACGACTGAACGACTGTTGGTTGACACAATGGACAGTGCAACCAAGTTGAAGTTTACCGGTTAACCAACGATATCATCAGAAGTGATTTGCCTATCCGGAGTTCGGGGTCGTACGAATGTGTGCATTACAATGTTCACGACGATCGTGACAGTCTATTCACGTTATTTTGGTCTAGAATGCACCAGTGGAGCGAACACTTTTATCAGGCTCACGAACTAAATGAACAAGATGGCTGTCTGGATGAAAGTAAACGATAGTTGGTTCAGTTAACACTGGAATGGTCGTGCATGCATTGAGACTACTCTTAATTTTAGGTTTGAATACAGTTTCTTTTGTAAATGACAGACCTCTATACTTTAGTTATTTTTTCCTGATGGACTGGAGTCGACGTTAGTGTCAGATTTGGTTCAGATCGTCCAGCTAGTTCGCGGACTACTACGAACTGAATCCGCTATCCTGACTGAATGATCAAGCAATCTTTTTGACTACTCAAATTCTGAAGAGGTTCACAGCTCAAATTTCTTTGTTACAACAAATACGACCAAAAGAATCAATGGGTGGGCATAGGATATAGGGCCACACTACTGCGCGGTAATTTTAGGATGAACAACCTATTGCCTTGTATGTTTTACTACCTCTTCAGGTTTAAATAAAACAAAGGCTCGACAGATTCGATATACTTATCATGTCCTCGGAATTTCCACTAACGTAACAGCGCTATTTGACAGCACTTTTGACAGGAAAAGTGATCTAAACAACAAACGATAACTGCTGCGTTTACTGTTGAAATAAGGTCAGCGAATGCTCGTGTTCGCCTTTGGAACACCAGATTAGTCTTACGTGATGGTTTATAATGCAAGGTTAAGCTGAACGGTATTGTTGTGACGTCGAAATCTAGTGTTGAAGGATGAAGTGGGGAAAGTTGAATATGCGGAAGCGAACTGTGAAGAATAAGACGCAAACATTGGCTGTCTTTCATGGTTGGGGGCAAAGATTCCATGCAGTGCCAATGTAACAATGAAATGCAGGAATACCAGTTGGGAAAAACTTGCTTAACAATGATCATCGACACATCATTTCTGCATAATTCGTCATTTATAATGAACACAAGTTAACGAGAGATTCAACATAAATTTTCCCACTCCTAATGACTGGATAACAAATAACGAATAAAGTAGAGAAATATCACATTTACAGCTTGTTCATGGGAGAACAGTCAACACGAACATAAATACCAGTGGGTTGGTTTGAACAATCAGTCATATTACTGTCAGAACGACGACGTAGGTGATACCAGTTCAATTACGCTATTCCATGTTATGTTGTGAGAAGAAGTTTCTTTAAACTGTTGAACTCTCTTAATCCCCTACAGCTGACCTACCAACAAACATTCCACTCATACCGAGTTAACAATAATAGAATGTATCAACCATTCCATTGATGATTTAAGCTAATTGCTTTTTTGTTGTCTGGTGGTAAGTCACGCTTCAATCTGTATTTACTAATTAATATTTATGACTGTAATGACCTGATGACAGATTTTATCAAAACTTATCTATCAACCTGTGTCTATTCTGAAAGACTACATGAGTATTTTGAATTAACTATTGATAAGGCACATATTTTTAAAAGCCTATCAACCTCGATCGAACGTAACATAATTTTATGGTACATAATATTGAAAATGATTGTCAAGTTGAGGATTACAAGAAATTTACGGGGACCTGTGACCTTCATTTATCATCTGTCTTTGAGTTACCTACAAACAATTCAACAAGCCCTGAATCACCAGAAAGCATAACATGATATGAAGCGACCTCTGATTTACAGAATTTTTTGCATTTTGAAGACTTCTCATCAAGGCTCTCACGTCCTTGCATTAAAGAAGCGTGGCATATTGCAACCGCGTTTGTTGATGGTGCACATTTTTCTTTACCGGATTTTCAAAAGCACCCTCTAAGTTTTTTTATACTCTAAACGGGTAGATTTCAGTTAAAAGTAGACAACAGATGCAACCAATTGGATTAATCGACTATTCATCCAATCACCCGATCAATAATTCATCACCCATTGTCATGTCGCGTCCGTTTGTTTGGAACTTTAGAGCATGAAACCACCAGATATAACCGTTTTACTGTCTCAGGCAATACGGTACAATTAAGGTATTCAACTTGTTTTAGAGATGAGTTGACTACAAGGAATTTAGTAGAGGCTCATACTCATGTGACTTGCATGGGGATTTTGTTCAGTTTATTATAGAAGGTAGTAAGCAGTGGCTTGGAATGTGTTTGGTATATACAATTCACCAACGAGTCTGACTGATTATGTTCAGAATGAAGGCTGAAGTCAGCATGGTACATAAACTGACTGCCATTAAAAATTTATTTTTGAATTAAACAACTAGGAAGGTGACAACAAGATTAATAAAATTGTAAGCTGATGCTCTTTGTGGAAATTATATTCATTCAATCGATTTGACGATCAGATCATTCTGATGCACAACCGTGTGATACATTTGAAAAAACGTGAGAAACTAACGGTGGAATCAACTACTGCCACAACACACATTGTACACTTGTTACCCTTCTTTAGGCATGAAATTGTGATCCGAAGTAAAACCAGAAATGTTCACCTATTATGATTTCGAACATGGGTTCTGTCGAACCATGACACGTAATGGAATACAGTTGCATTGCCCAGTAAGTGACGAGATGAAACTTACCAGATAATGGTAAAATAAGGTAACTCAACGCGGGAACTTTTAAATATTAGTATGCGCAATTTACATCGTCATCTCGGTGAACTGAAACAATTGAATACGTCCTACCTTACTGTTGTTGTACTACTCGTGTGACGGACGAATGTTTTTCATTAGAGATAGAAAGTACACCCACAAGAATGGTTGACTTCACTGTATCCTCAAATTTCATTCAAAATGCATTCACTTCCGCATTCTGATGGTGCCCAAGGATGAATAACACGTCAATTAAATAACCTCCTTCATCAGGTAATTGGAAATTAAGTAACTGATTGATGGCTTTTTTAGGTGTCTTGGGTAATGTGGAACGCCGCAATGATGATGGAGATCACACACGTTATAAACTTCCCAAATACTAACTTTCTGATTAGCTTGTTGCTACTGTTTCTTCCAGAGCTTTCTAAATGTGCACAGTCGTGGTGAAATCACATTCAACACAAACCCAATTGAGTAAACTGTTGACTATGAAGTTTTTTGTTGGCTTAATTAATACATCGTCTCACAATCCAGTCACATTTATTCCGTTATGACTAACTTTACCAATGTTACCTTATGCTAGTTTTACACTGTTACTGGACTTCACAATTGACAGAACGTGAAGCTTTTCAAAATTTTCGTATACTTGAAACTATTTGGATCTTCACGTGATCAAACATTAGTTATCTTGCCTAACGCACTTTTCTATCTAACACTCACAATTCATTACAAAATACGTTTCAAACATGTTTGTGGATAGGAAGTAAGAGACACGTGAAAGTAAGAAATTGATCTCATCACCTAGAGATGTTACTAAAGAAATTGTTTCGGAACAGGAAACCTTGTATATGGTGTGTGTAGAATCTAGTAGTATTCGTGATTAACTGCATAAGCTTTGTGTGAAACAGCATTCTGACTCACGATCAATTATGACCATAAATCTACAGAAAGAGGAAGAGGAGAATATGTAAAAGCATAAAGATCGCAGACGTATCAGAGTAAATTCTTATTCTGCCTACTGGCGGATGCACTCTAATTTTGTAATGAGGGATTATAAAACCAAAGTGAGCTATAGTGCATATCTTCAACAAGGACCTACCCACTAGAAAAGGACGTTGTGGATACTCACTTTGAGTAAAGTCTGCTTTGAGGTCTGTTTTACTAACTGTAACTTCATGATCCTTTAGTTAGGTGTTTGTTGTTCGAATCCGACACCTAACAACCTTTATTGGGTGGTTTTACTATTGCTTTAGTACTGATCTTAAATTACATTACACTCAGATTGTCAGGCACTATTCGAAAAAATTTCCATATCACTTGATAACCTACTGCAACTTCAAACGCGTCCATTAAGGGCAGCGGTGACCAAAATCCAGCAATATTATCTTGTCCACTGCTTCCTCGGGCTAAGATAACCCTTCAGTGACGGCTGAATCGGACGATTGGGTTACTGGGCCCCAGTTAGTCACCCCTAAAAAGGTGTTTTGTTTTGCTTCATAGGCCAGAATTTTGAGTCACGTCTCTCAAGTCACCTTTTTTTCCGCGGCATAAACAAACGGGGAGCGTCAGGAGCTATCGTTGACCCCCGTCTACTCATTTTCGCTTTCATTTTACTCGGCAGCTAATCACCCTCCCCTCAATCTAAAATAGCCGGTAAACACTGATGCCTTCGAATTATGCGATCTCCGACAAATCGGTCAAAAAGCTGCTCTGGCAAGCTTCATCTCCTGTCTGTAACTGGATGTGTCCTATCACTAAAACGTGCCTTCATGATCCTAGCACTGATTTTCAGTTGAATTCGCCCGTAAGTAATGCTATAGAGTGGCGGTTCTTTCTCAGAGTCACTGGTTACGTTGAAACCGAACCTCGCGGCCAAGTTGATGTTGGCATTACACTGGGCTCTAAGGCAAAGCGGAGGCTGTTCGAATGGATTGCGGTAAACGGTAATCACGACCGATAACTATGATAGTGAAAATACTGTCTTCGCTGGTTAGGTTACACACTCCGTATAACTACGGATGGTCTGTCATACTGTGCATTATTCACAATAGCAAGAGGATTGGGTGATGACGCTGTCAGGGACTGTCAACACCCTTTCCTTACCGCTGGACAAGGATAGTATTTATCGTCACCTGAAATGGAAGGTTCGCGACCATCCACACAGCTGGTTACAACCACTTTGACATGGTAGATTACCATTGGCGAGCCTGTATCATCCTGTTTAATGATGCTCAATTAGTTTTGTTTGTTTAGTTCATTCTTCCTCATCATACATTTGTAGTCATTTTATGCACTGTAGTTAGCACCAACGGTAGCCCGAGCTATTATACTCAGAGGTACGGCTTATGGCTAAACGTGGCGATGATCACCAGTTTGCGGTTCTCATGAATTTGACAAATATTTCTGAACGAGTATTGTCAAGACGGGAGATAGGATGAAAATGTCCGACATTTTGACCTTTTCATGCAATTTACTTTGTTACAATCACCCACTGAAAATCTCAATCAACCAAACGTAGGTGGTAGTGGCAACTGTTTTATAAATGTCGATATCCCTTATCAGTTTGGCTAATTTGCATCCAGGTTGAACGAATCTTGAGGCCCACTATGACGCGAGCTCTCATAAATCGATTGTCAAGCACACAGAACGTGAATTATTGGGTAGCGAGTATGATCTATGGTACCTGTAATCAGACTGCATATTCCAGTTAAAAGAGGACTAGAGAAGAATTTAGTATGAATGTACATCGATTATAAAGAACTTCCTTCCTCATTCTGCGGAATATGACAGCCGTAAACGAGTAAGTTTACAGCACACAGACTGTGTGTAAAATTTGTTGAAAATTATATTGACGTGTGAATTAACCAAAGTGCAGTCTTAGTGGCGTTATGCTGGTTACTCATTGGATAAGAAAACCTGCTTGGAGAGGGAAAATTTCAATTGACTGACTATTGTGAGATGTGGAGATAAAAAGTGAAGAGGTCATGAACGCGTATTACATTTTTTCGTTCAGTGCCCCGTTTTAAAGCGCTCCAACAAAAATGGGTTAACTTATATTGCTTAGATACCCGGACCACTTTTCTGCTGAATTGTTCAGAAAAAAAATAGACAGAATTGCATAGAAAAATGTGTTCGCGAACCCAATTGCAAGTCGAGAAGTTCATGTAGAATCGATTTCGATTTATGCGATTATACGACTTGAACAAATTTTGTTTGGTATCCTGTGTGACAAATGAATCCAGTTGCGACTAGGTGAGGTTATAGCAGCCAAACAAAGTTAATAGAATTGTACCAAAGAATGTAAACATATATCCATTTCGTAAATATTTTGCTAGCACTTATGCGATCACCGATGCAGACTTTTATGGCTGCTGAGACGGCCTTGAACTGAAAAAGTGTTTCCAGGGCGGGTACTGGTTTTCGGCGTTACCTCTGCAGTTGGTTTTGTTTATTTTCGTCATAGACATCCTATTCTGTCAACATCGAACCTAACGCCTCGGCATGTGGTGCTTGCGGTTACATGTGTACGGCCGACTTTGATGGTGAGTCAACATATTAACTTCACAGTGTGACTGATGTTTCGAGATGGCTACGTAACCATTCTCAGCCTTGTCTTTTCATCCATACTTTGACACAGAGAATTGTTACTGTATTGTGCAAGGTTGATAAAGGTGACGATCTCGTGTCCACACACTTTCTTTTGCGCACCTGCTTTATGAAGTTCGAAGGAACTTAATCCTCTTGGTCCAGTTCACCAATAACGATAAAAAACATACATTGCAAGGTGTTGATATTTCACTTACTCTCCTTTGTCACATACATAGAAAATTAGGATGTTTAGAATAATTAAGACAAGTGGATAGCAGCAATAGTAGAACGATCAACAACTGAAGTGTGCGTAAAACGAGGATTGCCATCAGTTCCAGAGCAGACAAACTGCCCTAGTCAACAGTTTATGCACACGAACGGATGTCGGGTATTGATTAACATAACACCGGAGAATGCAGGCACTTTAGGATTCCGGTTATGTAATGAAGTGTCAAATTTTCCAATGTTCCCCTATAATCTCTAAAAATAATACTGCCACAAAGTTAGTTCTACTGAAGTTTTATTCCGCAGAGTTGCCGTTGCACGACAGAAAGCAATCGGTTGTTGTCATGCATGGCCTTGGAAACCCAATAAGTGCTTCCTATTTATTTAGGAGTTAAAACGTTCAAGCTTATTCTGGAAAATATGAGCTTTTGAACATTTAGTGGGCAACTATGAACATTGACATTAATCTCGTTAGTCCTTTTGAAATTGGAAGTACCAAAGGCAAATATTGCAAAGGACTGCAAAGCGACATACACTGAAGTGGAGCTTGTTTTAAATAATCCGTTTCTATCAAGAGGACCAGTTTAGTAGATTGCAGTTAAAATCAGTTAGAAATACTCGATGACAAATGTTTGAGAATTATTTCACTTTGATCACTGTTACAACCGGACGGCACGTGCGAACGAAGAAAAAGAGGAGTGAGATTATGAATAGAAATCTAAACAGAAACCTATTAGGTTACTGATGAGTAGTCGGAGATTTGGTTTATTTCAATTTGAACATCACCCACAGTTGGTCGCAGCTGTCGCATTCCCATAGACTATCCAGTCGGCCCCTTTCGAAAAGAAGCACTAGACTCGAGTTTCGCTCTCATTAGAGCTCGTCAGTAGTGCATATCATCGCCACTGCCGGGACTTGAAACACGGACACGCTGTTCATGAGACAACCGTGTTTACCACTGCGCCATTGACCTCACGTTAGGCACGACCGAATTATCATGTGAACGCTCAACCACTTTCGTTTGTGAGTAATGATCAGGTTGCCCGATCGTCTCGAAATTGAGATAGAGTAACTGTCCTGTTAACTCCAATCGATAACCCCGCGATTAGGACTTCCTAGACAGGTCGAGATGTCCGATCTCATTAAACCTGCTAGGCAATACTTTAGATTACTGATAAATGAAACCTATTAGACCACTGTGGCCGGAGTGCAACTGCCCAACTGGACGGATAGATGGGAACAAGTGGTTCAATAGAAGTAAATTTGCATCTGTAACAGTCAAACTCGTTCACAACACTTATAAGTACAAGTTTCATTAACACACAGATAGTAAACAGTGTTAAACCTCAAATTGACTTGTAAACATGTGTGAGCACAGAATCTCATTGACTGGATGTAGAAGATCCGCCTTTGGACGAACAGGAAATAGTTTCCTGCCGAATTGTTGTGTTGTCCTTCAGATGCACCGGTTAATACATCAAACATCAAACACTCATTATAGACTCAAACAGAGGGGGGACGTCATGTGTAAGGGTTCGGAAGGAAGTTCTGGTCACTTCACTTAAACACAACATGTGAACAGAAATGAAAGCCAAACATAGTACAATCGCGAAAGCTACTACCACAGTGATGGAGTGACAGACTGACCATTTGAATGAGTTACGGTGTTAATGTGGTTTATTGATGTCCTCTGACCAATCCAGAGGAGGAGTTTTGGTGTTGTAACAATAGGAATCAGTTTGTTTTTAGGCAATTGTCACATTTACGCCTTAACCACTGATGCTACTGATTTTATACAAAATAAGGAAGTTGAAAAGTGTACACTTGCACACAATCATCTATCTACACACTTTCAGCGACGTTTATCAAACCTCATATTATGAAATTTCGTTTGAAATTGATACATTACAAACGAACGTCTCGCTGAATGAGGGTAGCTGCGGGAGCTAGCTCTGTAGGAGTTAGTAATCGAAAACGTTTTCACCTTGATCGATGAGAACTCATGGACTGACCAAATTCTGACACTTCTGGATAGATGAAATACGTCTACGGCTCGCTGAGCACAAAGGCAACAAGCATGTACTAGATATTACTAAGTTACTTTGGAAAGTCGCATTTGGTTTGAATGCGGTAAGGCCATGTTGAAAAACATAGTACAACTGAAGTACTCAAAGTTAACTCTACAAGCTGAGTGGAATTAAACGCTGACGAGGTTCGCCACACGTCTGTAAGTTCCGTTGTGATATAGCTGAAGCTTCTTGGGAGAGCTGACAAGCAATCAGACAAACAGACTACATACGAGTGCCAGTTCACGAACAGCACGAAGTCGGACGCCATATGCTCTAATGCCAGGGTCTTATTGTCTTAGTTACACTTTCAGTGACGACCATTTTCAAATGTTTTGCGATAATGTGCGGGTTTTCAGCACAAGTTCCGAAGTCGCACAATGCTCAATGTGGATTCTACTACGTCATGCGGTAATCGATTCTAGAATACAGGTTTAAAAATACCAGTTAAAGTGGTATGAAACCAAATAATCACCGCACTACTGCAGTTTTGTAAAAAGTTACACCAACGGGCCGTAAAGAATATGTATATTTTTAGGGGCTGGTGGCTAAAGACAGCTTTGAGGTGAACCAAGTAATGTATTGCGTTGCACCGTTTCCTTAGATATTTATCTATTTGCATTTGACTCTATGTTAGACTAGTCAATAACAACTTTGCATTCAATTATCTCAATGTCTGTCACAGTCTTTTCATCAGGCTTCTGTTTGGTATGTCTTCCAGCCATCCTAAAGTTAGCATCACCATTTTTTTAGCTTTGTGTTTGTACAAAACTCTGTTCACATAACTTTGACTCCTGCTCACTATACAGGTCACTTTTGAGCAAAACAAAGCAATCACAGATGTAAAAGAACAGTCTGACGGCAGTTACTCCCATAACTTCATTTGTAGCTTGATTTTTCCCAACTCTACATCGATTGTTAACTCTGTTGCTGATGAACGTATAGTATGACAACTCTCAATGTACACGTTACTGAGATGCTAGGGGAAAGTTTTCATTGATACTATCACCCCTGCTGCTGTGGTCGTTTTGTTGTTGGTGAACTAACCATTACCCGTGAGTCTCGATTGCCATTTTATTCAAGTAAAGACGACTCGCTTCAGTTCTGGTGAGACATGGTCATGTACGAGATCACATGTACGTGGGAAACTGTCTACACTGACGGCAAAATTGATGAGGTGAACTGAATGCACTATAGTAGTGCTATCAGAATTGGACAGTGTTGGTTAGAGACTGACAAGAATTTGACTTGGAACAGCTCCACCGTTCTCACTCACCAGATAAATTAGCATAGTCAGTCATGACTGTGATCACTATCTGCGCAGCTGCAAAGAATGGTTTAGATTAGTTTGAATTCTTCTTTCGGATGCCGCAAAAAGCCATGTCCACCAGGCTTATTACTTCTACTGTACAGCTTTTTAATTATCCGGCTAAGTAAAGTGTATGTATTATTGTCCAGGAAACTGACTTGATGAGAAGTGTGTAAATGTGCATATGTGTGGAGTGAAGTAAATTGTTGTGGTACGCGTGACAGTTCGGAACGTTAGTTGTTAACCAAAAGTACCACCCTCACACATACGAGTCACGTCAGGTCAACTCAAACCAGGCCAAGAAATTGGCTCATGTACTCCGAGAAAACACAAAGTTTGCATATCACTATCATTACATGTTCAACAATAATGAAGATTTAAAATATGTGAGTTAAACTTGTTGAAATAAAACATAATGGATTGGGAGGCTGCTGTTTTACAGACAGGGAAACATACGCATTCCGAATGTTATGAATTTACCCGGTCGATAAATCTTAGAGGACGACGTTTGAGATTCACTAAATTGTTGGAAAAGCAAGAAATCCCAAGAGATGCATTCAGGAGTGAAATGTGTAGATTATGCTGTATGAATATTTAAACAGTAGAGCAAATCTGAAGTTAGACGACGAAATATTTTGTTAGCAAAGCGCCTCCATGCTTTTACATGCTACTGGATAATAACTACCGTAATATGCTAATGTATAATACCGCTGTGCCGGGTGAAATAAACATGATCTATTAAAAGATCAGTGATAGCTTTAGTAGAATAAAATATCGGATAAAACAGTGTGCTATTGCTGATGAATATTTTAAATGAAATGACGAAGGAGCAGGAAATACTTTAAAGTTTACTCCATAAATGTGAGGCGCCTGATTTTAGCGTCATTTGTTGATAAACATAGTTCGGTGCATATTGAAACGTAAAGCTACATCTAACTACAAACTGACTCCTCGTGTATGGTGTCTGTTATAGATAACACTCCACTGATAGTTCTTGACGACAGCTTGTTGCAATCTGGTTGTACATTTTTACATATAAATTGAATCTTACTAATGCGCATCCCCAATCTGTAGCATGTCACCAAGTTTGCGCATATATGACTCAGCCAATCTCGATCATTTCTACAGGCATGCGTTCCCTAAATGCAGCATACAAATTAGACAAGTGTGAGCTTAAAAACATTAGAAAGACGCAAGAAATGTGCACGAAACAGTTAACACAGAACGACGCACATACTTGGTGTTAACGCTTCGGTAAAAAAAAATACACTATGAAACCAGGGGATAAGTATGCAGCAGTTGTACTAGGAAAGGTTACCAGGTCCAGAGAATGGTTGAGTCACTATTTTGGGATAGATCTTTCTGGTGAACCGGCCAGTAGCTGAAATTCAACATCTTTACACCAGTCCAAAATAAGGAATTACTGACGATCGCGTGGTTTACACTGTGAACGACATCGTCTTGCAGGAAAACAATGCTTTTTGGGAACCAAGCTCACCATGGGTCAACCGAAGTTCATGGTATCTAAGTTTAATTTCTCAATCAATTTCTTAACTGCAATTTTCTTAATCGATATTCGACAGTAAAAGGTAGAAATTTGCAGTCCAGTTGCAAACTGCGGTAACTAAAGGTATCTGGGTGATGAAACGTGCGACGCGCAGGGAGTTAACAAGATCCGGTTGTATTTGAAGCCCAGTAGAAAGAAGATACTAAGCTTACGGACTAACCGTCGTGGGTAAGTTCTTTTGTGACGATACTGAGGCTGTTTGTGGTCATTATTTGCGTGTTTCTCTGATTGAAACAATTGTTGAGCGTGCTCGTACAGGAGGAACTTGTCTCCAGTGTTTTTTTATACTGCTTAAGATGTACAAAGATAAAATACCGTCAAGACGGATTTTGAGCAAATGTAATTCTACCTGTATATCACTGCACAGCGATCCGTTAAGATGTTGAGATCGGTCGGGACAGAATTTATAAAGCACAGTTTAGGAAATATGTCGCAATCCGTTGAAATCACTTTAAGTTTAAAGGTATTCAAAAAAGCTTCGTTTCTAGACGCCCTTAAATTATTTATAAACGTCTCCTTGTAGATACAGTACATTTTGTTTGTATCCACTTCGGAATATTTCAGGTCAATATCAGTCCTTCTGTAAGTGAAATTAATGGGTCACTGTTTTTTGCACTGGAAACCTTCAGTTTCACTTCAACGGTGATTTCCATTATCAGATTGATTGGACCGTTAAGTTCGGAGATGGCTGACATTTTCATGATAAAGCTCGAAAACATCAGCTATTGCATGAATGACACCTTCTAGGCAGTTGACAAAGCTGTGGATTTACGGAGTTTTTTTTACCGTCTTTAAACATTGTTCTATTTCAAACCAAGAATCCACGGATCGGATATCGTTTTTGGACGTGACATTGACTAATAGTTCAATATGAAACATTGGAGCGGCCAATATCTGTGCTTGTACAGATTTTTGCAGATCAGTTTTAAACCTAGCCTTATTGGTCATTCGTATGTGAGTTAAAGGAAAAGAATTTGAACAGAAGGTGCAGTAGAGCCGATACTAAACATGTTGCAAGATATTTACACTGATTGCTTTTTTTTGACAAAATTACTAACAGAAACAAACAAAAGAGAAAGTCGCCAGACTCAATGAATCACGTGGATAAGAAAACGTTTATACGATATTGCATTCCAAATGAATAAAGTAACAGCCAAATAACATGCGCTATGTAATCAGCACATGTCCAGCTGCGAATTCTGTTATGGCATGCCATTGAAGACGGTCGACGCCACCTACCGTGGAAGGGAATACGCCAAATAATGTTGTCGTTCCCTTGATCTATTTTTGTGGATGTTCTTTTGGCCGAGCGTATATTGATCGCATCACGGAGATTTGGAAGAAGAAATTCTCCAAAATTGAGCGCTGCAGTTTTGTTTACCTAAAACAAGGAACATGAACTCAACCATTCTGTTCTATCTGGTTACGTGCGATCAACGCGCAAACACAGAAAAGGCGGAACACATCGTTCATCTTACTTTGGCCACGGCGTTCCGATGGATAGAGAGACCAATTCTATCAATAGCCGATGCAGTGACGAAAGGATTACGTCTGCAGGATTTTTGTCAAAAGATAGGATGTATATATACCTTTGTCTTGCCATGATTCCGCATACGCAATCAGTTGCTCCCTTCTACCGTTTCAAACAAATATATGTCGACTGTCTATCACCAACATCGGCCGCAAGCGTGAATACCTCGTAAGGGCACCTAATATTCTGTTTCTGTATTTTTATATGTATTTGTTATTCGTTACTTGATCATTTGTTCTTTCATTAATTTTTATGTATTTTATTTTAATATTTAGAATTGTATCATCGTATCATGTTTCCTTTCAGAAACCATTGTCCATGTCGTCATCCAATTTTGCACAATTGCATCAATCTAACAGAAAGATTTGAAGAAAGTTTTGTTAGCTAAAGTTTTTTAGTTTATAAACGATACGCAGTTATTGCTGATATTGTAGCAAACGGCACATGCTGGCTACAAGTGGAACTTTATAACATATAAGACACACAGATGACTGTAAAACGCAAATGCGCTGGCGGTCCATACTGAATGCCATTGGGCTTTACAACGCACTGACGATCACTGATGAGTAATGAGGATTTTGGTTAGGATGAACAGAAAATCTGTCATAATTGATCGTAGTTTTCAAATTCAGTATTTCAACAGAAACAGTAAACTCGATTTTGGCCCATATTTAAACTCATCAGTAACGCGCAGTATTGCCAAGACCACTTGCAGTTACCCCAGATAAGTGATTACCTCGGTCCGAAAGTACGAACAGCCCCGCTGGAAAGTTAGTGGAGGCATCTGAAAAAGCAATTTTGGACGTTTTTATGAAAGATGTTTTAAAAGTTTGGGTTTCTTTAATCCACTTCATCAACAACGCTATTAAATGCCCCAAACGAGCTGACATTTTACCAGAAGTCTTTGCTAAAACATACAGAATATCAGTCCATGTGAGAACACCTTGATTACCAAACTGTCCATTTGTTGAGCAGACAGGACGTTCATAGCGTACCTCGATGAATTCTTAGAAAAGGTAGATTTAAAAAATAATGTTTGTGAAACTGCTGAAAAGCAGCAGTTCCAATATCGTGCAGAGCATGAGGATAATAATTTACAATATCAAGTGGACTTTATTCAGTACCCGAGGTTTCTGCTCAGAAGTTTCACGGTATACAGTCAATCTGTTTTAGGTCTTACTGATTTGAACTTTGGTAACTGGCCCTGGGCTCTTTGCAATACATGACAGCAAGAGTAATCTGATCAATTCAGCACGCGCAACCTGTTCCACGAGTTTGCGGACAAACACCGCAGGTCCATTACTGTATACTATTTGCTTAACGTGGCCAGTGAGCTGAAGTTCACCTTCACGACCACCCACCTTTATCTGTTCCGACACCTTGAAGTGATTACCATCGGTAGGCGCAAGCTCAACCTATGTACGCAAAAAAACGTCTTTCTAAAATTCTCTCCCTGCTCTGGGATCGTATTGTAATTCATTTCGTAGTTTGCGTTTGATTTGATAAACGAAGTACTTGTGATGATGTAGCGAAATCCTTTCGAGCAAAAATCTTGCAACATAACACTTGTGACTTAACTTTTCAAACTTACTAAGGAAAATGAACACTAAGGGTCATATGGTTTAGAATATTGTTCGCCATTCTAATGAGGTTCAATACATTTTCCTTTTATCTTGGATTTTATCTCGTACGCCTTACGAATATGGCCTATGTAGCAATCAGAATTCATCTGGGTAAACATGTTGTGCTTGTATGCTGTTGTTAATATGCAGCTTGTGATCGTACCATATGGCCGCTGATGGCTGCTAGTCTTTCGCGTTCTTCCGTTCAATTGTTTCCCCTCTGGATTACTTATTTAAAATTTACAATTTCATTGTCTCTGATCCAACAATACACTCGATTGCATCTATTACTCATTGACGAGTAGTTCTCTGTTAAAGCAAACAGCAACGATTAAGCGGGTTATGGTGAGAACCAAGAAAAAATCAGCAAATCCATCCTTACTGCGGCGTCCAGCATTCGTTTTTTTGTTGCTGTAAAGTTGGACATTAGCTGTTACACTATCCACCAAGCTAAATAGAGATAAGTACCAAATAACAAAATTGGAAATACTGTAACTCTCGACCACAGGAACACCAGTAACATTGTCTTATTTAGGCTCGAGATCAAGTGTAGAGATGCCATATGTAGACAAGTACATATTTTTGAAAATACGGTTCACTGGTTCACCGTTTTAAAAGTTCGAGAAGTGTTTGTGTATGGTTTGTTTCCTTCCGCTTTTTCTGGTTGAATGGTCTTCAGGCCCATTGACTTTTACGTTAATTGAGCAGACTATCCGAGCCGCGCAGATTCCCAGATGGAATTTCTCATAATTCCCACACATTTTCATTAGTACATCATGCTCTTTTATAGTTTGCAAATTTTTTGCTCTCCTAAACTGCTGTTTGGTAAATAAAGACGAACAGGTTGACACATGAAATTGCAACATATTTGTTCTGAATTTCGTGATTCAACTTACAGAGAGCACCATCGACATAGATTCGCTCGCTTAAACTTTAATGTACGTCAGTGATCTGCCCTATAATCAATGCACACACCAGCGAGGCTCCTTAAGATACGGTTGTTATATTGTTCCTTTCCGGAAGTAATCGGCCCGCTACTATTCACAACAAGCCGTGTTGTGAATTGCTGATTCTCGAAATCCCAAGAGTATGAAGGAATGCAAGTCGATGAGTAAGGCTGCGTAGAATTATTTTGCAATCGAAAGCAGTGCAGATTTGGTTTGAAAACACTGAATTGAAAATGTGATCAGGAATGGTAAACAAAATCATTAAAGAACCAAAAGTTCAGTGTAGGTTCGATGAGGCAAATTGATTGTAAATATTTTAATGATAAATTGGGTTTAATCCATTCTTCCATTATTTTCCGCTGTTCTTTTTGACGCTTTTCAGGCGCGTTCTAAAACAAAAACCATTGAATTGTTTAACGAAGAGCAGATTATTTGATTATTGATTATTATTGTATTGATTGATTGATTGATTGATTGTTATTATTATTATTATTATCCTATTTATAAAATCTACAGGATAAAGACGGACTTCTCGTATCCCAAGGAAACTGAATTAACATTACCAAAAGAAGCCAGAATTGGACAGACTCTACTGTTAGCGAGTGTGTTTCTAGTTTATTGAATTGACATTGTTTCATACCTCCACCGTTCGAAAGGGGGACCAGGTGTACCTGAAATAAACAATAGATAGAATTGTGAAGCATAATTTGTGTACACTTTAGCTGATCACGTGAAAATAAAAAAGCACTTTTTGGTGTTATAGATTGACTTTTTGTTCAGTTTCTGTGGCTATAAAAATTGCCTGTTTGCATTACGAAGGTGTGAGTTTCTTTTGCAACACTTACCTCGATCATCTCCACGGCTGAAGATGTAGTGATTAAGGTTTGTGTCTGCCATGAAGAAGTGGTCCGTTGACACTGTCGCATGATATTTTTAACAATTGGGTTGACAAAAAATAACGTATCAACTACGGCAGCAATAGCACACAGGGCTAACAGATTACACTGTACAAGCATACGGTGGATGTTTTCCGGTTGGTATTTTTAGTAAGCGCAAATGAGTTATGGTTTACCCACTCGATCACAAACACAATTATCTGACACTTCAGCATTTTAGTTGACTATTGTCCTAATTGATTACGAATACAAGTAACGGTAATCGAAACAATTCGCCAATTATAACGAGCACGCTTAAGATAGAGAGTTTTACTCTCAGCCACAAGCACTGTCGAATTATGTTATGCAAACGGATTCCTGTTTGAACATCGCTCAAGTTCCAGCTTACTGGTTTCTGCCCGTTCTGAAATAACCAAGTTACACCTGTGTGTTTTAACTCACTGACGTTTTTGACTGATTTCCAACAACAGCTAAGATAAATCACACCTCTTAATTGCAACTATGAAGAGAGTTCGTTTGACGCATTCTTGTATATTTTTCTGTGTACGCGAAACATGTCAGCTGCATTACCGAGTTCTATTAGCTGACATCATCCCGTCATTTAGACAACTACAAGGCAGCACCAAGGCTATATGATCCTTACGAACAAACTTACCCACGGAAATTGAGACGAACCCAAGAGTGTGTCATTCCTTGGACTTAAGAACGATTACTTATTATTCATAGGTCATTTCCATTGTTAAAACCATAAAAACACTTGGTGCAGGAGAACAATAATTATCGAACATTTAGTAAAAGCTTCATAAAAATAAACAACCACGTACAAAAGTACGAATGCTGACGTGTAACCGCATACTTAACACTCACGCATCGTCAGTCTCTTCGATAACACGTTCTGCGCGGTGCATATGCACATTTCTAATAGCCCATTTCAGCATCTGCTCTACCCGACTCTAAGACTTATGTTTTAGTTTCATGCGTATGACTAGTGTCATACTACTGACGGTGGAAGATGCACGTTATACAGCATTGTTGTAACTCTCTGTGCCCTGAACAAATTGCCACAAGTCTACCCATTAGGAGGAGTCAGTTCGTTAACCTCCATCACACGACTTACTTGATCCGGTTCTTTTCCAAATTCGTAAAACCAATGGAACAACGTTTTGTTCGTGAATCTGAGCAGATTGGGCTTGCGGTCACAGAACTTGGGAAGAGGTTTGCATATTCCGAAGGAACTGAGCACATTCATGGCTTTGAACAATTCGCCGGTGGAAACTATAGTTCTTATCTAAGAAATCGAAAAAGACCAACGCCAGTTAATTACAAAATATTCGTCCTGAATGAAACGTAATCGATGAAGAAAATGCATTATGTAAACATGTTCCTCAAACTTTTTTGTTCACCGCAACCCTAGTGGTACAAAATAATCGTGTGTGCTTACATTATGTTGGCTTAAAGTAGCCTAATGCTTCCGTTTCGGTAAAATGCGTCATAGTGTACCGCAATCTAACGTCAAATTTCGAATCTGTATTAGTCCACTGATCTTTGATTGTCTACCAACTACAAAAATCTAAAATTTATGTACTGCTAAGATAAACAAGTCGGGTTCATCAGTCACATTCTGTATCCGTCTTGATAAACGTCAGCTGAACATGCAATAGTTTTCATCAAAGCTACATGCGAATGCAGTGTGGGTCAGTACCAACAGAATACGCTGAAGGTAACTCTCAAGGCACCTCAGTGAATCTGTGTCCAACTGCCTTGGCTTCTTTTAATTGGTGAAAATATATGTTTGTGGTTGAAAATAAAACGCTACTACCTTCTGGTTGATATTGCATACATACCTTCTTGTTTCCAACTATGGCTAAAGTCATCTTGTCCTTCTGTCAGATTTGTACTTCGTTCGGTTGGAATCCTATTGTCTCTATACTTACATAAGTTAAAGTATCGTGTACTTTTTGACCGAGATAACTCACGGAGCTTCAATTCCATCCAATAACGTTTCAATAAATATTAGACACCATAGGCGACCTGTGTCGGTACAAGTCACCTTTATCCATAACCATCGCTTTCCAGGTCTATAACTGAGCAACAGCAACTGTGCGGACAGGATAACTGTTTGTACTAGTTAGACGTGAGCATTAAATCTGGTGACAGTTCAGAAGTTCTCTAACTCAGTATACCTTGGATCATCAAAATTCACCCCAAAATCTCTCACTTGCATCAAAAAGTTGGTGTGATTGTCTCAAACAGAGAAGCCGCCAACGCATCTGAAATCCAGCAATTGCATGTTTTGGCTGCCAACTCAGTCTATAGCGCCGGCACCATAGTTGACTTGAGAACAGATGCGTTCGAACCACACATCACGTTGCAATGGTTGCTAGCGCATTGTGTAACCCAGTCTCACAGGTCCTGATCTTCTCTCTATCCTAGTATTGCAGAAGTGTACCAAAGGGTTGCCCTGGTTCTAAAGCAAGCTATTTTATCAATTTGCTTGGATTCCAACAGTGTATCAATGACCAAGTCATCCAACTTAGTACTTGGGTTACTCAACAAATTATTCTGATGGTTTAATGCAAACTGTCACACCATTATGTCCAGTCCGTTAATCCACCCAACCAACTTGTCCAAGTCTGTCATCCCCAGTCCGGGACGAACAAAAAACTGTCATTGAAAACGTTCAGTACAAACTGAAATAAACGGGTCACGACAATACGTTTCCTAACATGCCAAGTCAACTTACAGAAACTGAGACAGTTCTCAATACACTACCGATATGTTAGAGAAGATCTAAATTGACTACACAAACATCCCCACCGATCCTACATTGTCAAGAAAATACATGTGCTCAGTGTAAACAATCAACATACGGGTGACTCGTTGAAGCTAGAACATCAAATAAGTCGAGTGAGTTACACGGAACACCCTACTTTAGAAGTCCATGTATGACCTATCTGGAACAATCTATTGCAGCCTGTTGTAAATGCATCATCGTTCGTTGAATTCAATTGCAGACTTGACGCACACATTCGGGACACTAAACTGAGTCTTGCGAAACTGGATAATCAGAACGAAGACGAGTTTGACCTTCCAGTGTTGATGCTAGCTAGTTGTTGTCTGTTGTGTGCTGTGGTGTGACTGTTTCATGTTTGATGGAAAGTGGTCGGATTTCTAATCCGCTAACTTTCTTTTAATTCTCTCATTGGCTATCGTTCTATTGGTGACTCTATGAAATTGAAGTAACTTTCTGTCTTGTCTTCTTCTAAATTGTCTAACACAGTCTCAGTTTTTCATTTGCTTTCTTGGTTTTCATAGCTCGTGAAATTTTATGTAATCCCTGTCCCATCACACGACCAGATTTGGCGTCATTAGATTTGAAGGCTACTGAGTCATTCCTGGTCTTATTGACTATTAGCAGTATCAGTGCACTCTATGTCAAACGACCATAGTAACGACCGATCATTCAGATAAGAATGAACGCCTACAGTGATAACAACCTTTGGAGTTAATATTTACAGATGTACTAGTGAGTTCGTACCCAACTCTGCATGAGCATGTTTATGTGAGAAAGCGATGACAGCAGGACTCAACGTGTTGTTCTTTTTATTGTTAGACCATATATGTATTGCGGAACTGTCATTTCCTTTTTTTTTAATACCAGGTATGGATGAAACGATCCCCCACCGCCAGTCACATCTTGGACAACTGTTATGAAATTTCTCCGAAAATAAATTGCTAATCACGCCAGGGTTTGGTGCAACACGGAATAGCAGTTACGATGTCATGGGTATATGTCGACAAGTCCTGTATCATTGCAACTGTTTTGGACTGGTGGTTAGAAGGAATACTCATTCAAGTTGTCGAAGAACGCTTAAATTTTCGCTTATATCAATGTTACTTCTGTTAAGATTTTCACGTCTACATTCTACCGAAATCAATCTATCGAATTAGATTTTGACTCCTTCCTTGTATCTCAGAGCTGTGCTTAGTTTTCTTCAAATTATTTTATGGATTTCAATCTTGTTTACTCTATCACAAAATGTTTATCTAATTTCCTAGTCCTGAGGAAATTCAATGTCAAGAAAGAAAAGTCAACAATGAATTATTCAAAAACCATGAAGTATTATTATATATCATGTTTACCTCAACTGCTGAGAGGTTCATTAGATGTTCTCGTACTTTCAACGGTCTTCTAACCTATAGAACGATTGTGCACTGCAAGTTAACAGTATCTCTGCCATCTCACAAAGTGTTGGTACGATTGCCTGCATCAAAAGTATTTTCAATATCACCCTGTACCTTCGGTCTAACTTCGATCCAACTCGTACGGACCAGTGTTAAGGTTCTATCGGGAAGAGGTGGTGATTGGATTACCATCCCTGGAACATTTCACCTGGTCTTTCAGTCTTTTGATACCGGGTGGGTTGTGTACTAATAGTCCATGGCGTTAAATGCCTTGTCCACAAGCATATAAAGCAGATTACTTAACACTGTACTGAAATATTCTACTACAGCGTCATACGGGACCAAAATCGCTGGACATCAGAAATGTACAAAACTACCAATAAAAGATTTGAATGAGGTACCTAACTTACGGCCAATTTGTGTGAGTCAGAGTGCACGCCGATCTTAAAAGCGGTGGTGGTGTCGTGAGTCCACTGTAATATTAAACAGTGCAGTACCCCGATTGTGGTTGATCAGGATGAAATCAAGATTACGAGTTTCTAAGTGTTTACATTGATGGATGTTTGTAACATTGTCTACGCATGGTCGTTTAGTTTCGATCACTCAAATTCAGTTGGATAATATTTACTTCCTCTCGAATTTCCACGATCAAGACGACACTTAGCATCCCAAATTTAACTGTCATGAACAGTTCACAGTCAAAAGAAATGATACTGCGCACCAATGTTGTACTGTATAAACAACAGCTATATCGCATAATATTCAAGATCAGTGATTAATAATATTGAACAAATAGAAAAGTACGATCCTTGAGTCAAAATTAATAGTACCACTCATCGTCCAAAGAACTTGAAGTGAAGAATAACAGCCCGAATCGAATGTGTTCATTTGTTTTTCATTGTTGACATTGTCAACGCTGAAATGTCTTGAACCAGCTTTTCCACTGGGGCCTGAGTTTCTTTAGTGTTTTCTCACCGGATTTATTGTTGACATAAACACAGGCTACGAATATGACCACCCAACATTTAGTTCACTGTTTAAATGTACAGTTGTAGGATAACTTGAACAAAACAGATCTAGTTGTAAGTATTTATTGGGAGACCTTCGACGAACTTGATACAACATGTTGTCTTGCCGAACCACTCCTAGATTGACAACAAGCGCGTAAGTCAGGTTCAAACTGCCGAGTTGTTTTCTGGTAGTCAGGTGGATAGTCAGTTTCAACTACTAACGCTTCACTCGTAGTTATTCAGCTCACCTATACAAAATCATCGCGTGTTGCGTCCAACACCGAATTGACACGATGCTTCTCTTGCGTACTAAGGCCTGATAAATTTTCACGATTGATCTTGAACTGTACCAAGTCGGTCACCTTCTTGATATCTTTCGGTATTATCCAGACGCTTCCAGTTTTCAGCGGCTGCGGTAAATGATTTGTGGATATAAGGCGTCTTGATGGCACCAACTGTTTTCAACTCAAAATAGTTGATCTGAAATATCGGTCACCCCTAATCGCCAGCAGTAAAACACGTGAAAACATATCATCACAACAATCTTATGCAGAAGGTTGTACCATCAGTTTGTTTCAGTATTCAGTGTCACTCAGTCATGGATACATTATTGCTGAAACGTTCAGTACACGAACGATTATGTATTCTATGGTTGCATCCTGTTCCAGTGTTTTAGATGGTGGCATAAGCCACTAGATATGTTACTTACGATTGGTGTTTTCTTACTTCCTGGAGAGTTCGAGCAAATAAAACCGGTGAAACTAACGATGAAAATACTCAGAAAAAATGAGTTGATGCGCTTAACATAACTCGATGGAGTCAAACCAGGTGACCGGCAAACCGAGCACTCCCCGACGAACCCACTAAGCCTGGTCTGATTTCATACAAGAACTGTGTGTTTTCATCTACATGCAATTCATGAACAATCTCAGGTAATGAGCGCATGTGGACTTGGAAACTTACTCTCAGGCGCAGTTTGGACATTGCGGCTTCCCTTAGAATTGAACTGACCTCTCCAACAGCTATGCCAGTTAGTGTATTGGTCAGCGCTATAGGCATGATTATGATGAACACGATGAACAAAGCATATGTGCAACGTTCGTAGTAGACCATATATTCCTCAACATTTGGCTGTTCGTATCGTTTCAACATTGTCTGAGATGGATGGGGATGACAGAAAGAATTTGAGGATAAATGTTGATGAGGATTAACAAATTTTGGGTAAATGTTAATGTTAAGCATCTAGTTTGAAGCTCTGAATTGAATCACGTGAGCCTTAATAAAGTATACACTCACATTTTCAAATTCGACCTCACCGCTAATCATGACCAGTATTTTTGACAGAGCATCTTCATGATGTTTGAAGGCGAGTTGATTCATCAGTAGAAGATGGAAGGTCATCATGAACGCGACAATAAATGGACTGAAGATTACCAGTAGTATGACCAAATTTCTCAACACCAATTTGAACATGCTCACGTAGACGCCGAGAAAAGGTATCCTTTGAACGAAAAATGGCAGGTTCACCCAAGCCAGCATCAGACCGATCGTGCCACTTTGCCATTGTCAATGCTTAAACAAAGATCCACAAGACAGACAATATGGAGTTGAGTTGACTAATGCGGTCTAATAGTTGTATTGGGTCGGAAATTGTGCGGAGTTTTCGAATGACAAAATGATGGATTTATTTGTGATATACAGTGTCGATTCAGAAGCCCTCTGAACTTCTGGTGTGGGTAGCTGGAGAAACTAATCTGTGAATACCTGGAACATTTATATAGCACAGCAGTGTATAATTTTGAAAACGAATTGATCCCGCTGATGTATACTGGATTTGAACAGACAGTCAAACTAGGCCTCTGCACAATGTATCTCTCGAGCACACATTTTTGAAATCCCAACTAGTTTCGCGGCAGCTACAGGGCGCAAGTTCCACGTAGCTTAGCTGGTTATGTTGTTCATCATTACCGTAAATCAAACACATTTGCTTGAAACACCGCTATCATTTAGTGCTAAATCTTATGTCCGCTAGGAATCTTCGTTTGGATGTTCGGCCACTAACAGGGGCAAAATGGCGCAGTAATTGTGTAAACTGCACAAAAACACATCCAATCTTGGCTTTGTATAAGGCTCATGGACACCACAAGTGTTCCATCTGTTCACAGGCAACCAGAGTCATCGCTCACTCGGCATTTTTAGGTACATAGACCACGATGTAGCCTGAAGAGAACCTTCCGAAAGTTTTATGTAACAAAACTCAGAAGGGTTTGCAGGTTTGCTTGGAAGGAAGATATTAGGAAGTGAAAACCAGCCGTTTGCCTGCAGCAAAACGTGTTACTTGGCAGCAAATTGTTTTTGAAACTGATATCCATTAATGTGTATGTGGACAAGTGGTTGTACAGAGGATTCATAAGGACTTTAAAAATTTGAAGAAAATAAGATAGCGAATGAAAGATGTAAACTATGCTGGACGAGCTAGAAAAAAGATAAATAAGCAGGTTGCCTCAGTTTCAGAGGTTCAACAATTGAAAGAACGAACCAGGGGAAAGTGAGCAGATTAGAAACCCAACCACTCTCAATCAAACATGAAACAGTCACACTACAGTACACAACAGACAACCACTAGTGTCGTGAGCCAATAACGTGGATGAGACAAGGGTTAGTTATTCTAGAAAGCAACACATGGGTTAAGCGCTTAAACAGGACGACAAACAAAAACACCCATTTGCATACGGTACGCGGTCCAGACCGTCTCGGTTGCCAATGCTCAGTTCCTTTACGTAACAAGGACCATTTTGTGCGTTGCTGCTCTCCGATGTTCCTTCTTGTATTATCCCTGCGGCTACTTCGACGTTAAAATATATGCTCTGGTCATACTACTGAATGGCCGTGGTGTGAGTTGTACATTACGATCGCTCATCCTCACTACACTAGCTAGCATCAACACTGGAAGGTCAAACTCGTCTTCGTTCTGATTATCCAGTTTCACAAGACTCAGTTTAGTGTCCCGAATGTGTGCGTCAAGTCTGCAATTGAATTCAACGAACGATGATGCATTTACAACAGGTTGCAATAGATTGTTCCAGATAGGTGATACATGGACTTCTAAAGTAGGGTGTTCCGTGTAACTCACTCGACTTATTTGATGTTCTAGCTTCAACGAGTCACCCGTATGTTGATTGTTTACACTGAGCACATGTATTTTCTTGACAATGTAGGATCGGTGGGGATGTTTGTGTAGTCAATTTAGATCTTCTCTAACATATCGGTAGTGTATTGAGAACTGTCTCAGTTTCTGTAAGTTGACTTGGCATGTTAGGAAACGTATTGTCGTGACCCGTTTATTTCAGTTTGTACTGAACGTTTTCAATGACAGTTTTTTGTTCGTCCCGGACTGGGGATGGCAGACTTGGACAAGTTGGTTGGGTGGATTAACGGACTGGACATAATGGTGTGACAGTTTGGATGAAACCGTCAGAATAATTTGTTGAGTAACCAAAGAAACGTAAGAAACCCGACTCACTAGTCGAGTTTGTTGGCCAGTGTCGCACTCAGGCAGCGTTGACGGCCATTTACATTCAGTTTTACCCCTCTCGTGGTTGCTGTCACCTGTGGGCTGTCCATACAGTGCATCTAAATCGTTTTACATTAAAGATCACATTTATTGTGTTCCTGTTCGGCTGGAATCAACATTAAGCCATACAGTTAATAAACCCAGAGAAAGCACGTGACTCAGGGAAAGTACATACTGTGTTCTGACATTTGGAGGCGGTAACGTCAACCTCATGTGCATGGATGAATGCCCTGTTGGTGGGTAAAGACGTAACCAATAAGAACACAGCTTAAATCTTAGCTTTAGTGCGGGGCACGCAGACGGGCATGACGCATATACACCACCTCCGTCCTAGCTTGAAAGTCGGTCAAACCAATAGCCAGAGATTTATGACCTTTGGTGACCTGATTGACGTTACGTTGATCACAGAGTGTTTCCCTTAAATTCATCTTTGAGAAGAACCGAGCACCAATCAGCTTGACCAGCAGCTCATCGGTTGTTGGAATTATGATTTTATCCATCACAATTTAGTTATTTATCGTCTTCTGTTCATTGCATATTCGCACCATACCGTCTTTTTAGCACCTTGACCATGGGGTGAACCCATTCGGGAATTTGGGCAAAACGTTAGATTTCGAACACAAATAGGATTTTGAACAGAGGTTTGGTACACAGTTGTTTGCGTAATATCAACCTGAAAATTCTCCGTTCCCTTTGACAGTGTGTGCCAAAGCGTTGTTGAATTTTATGTACCATAGGTGCGAAGCTCCGTGTAGATTTTCAGAGAATTTACTAAATTTAAAACCTCTCAGGATTCTAGGGAAGCTATATCAACTGACTTGTTTCCATCAGTCGTCATTAGTCACCTTCTCGAGCGGTGATACTCGGCTTTTTATTTTCAAAAGAAATAATCTGTGCAGGCCGAATGAAGGAGGTGCATTACAGTTGGTTATGCTAGACGGGGGCGGGTTACTAGTGGTTAAGTGACATATTTTGTTCGAATCACTGTAGCTTCTCACTTTTGGTCCCAATGTCTACTGTTCACCAAATGTGAATGTTATCAACATACAGTGGCAATGGAGATTTGACAACTTGTGGAATTTTTAACATAAATAAAAAGACAAGAGGTCCTGGAGACGTTAGTCGCACAATGCTCGTCTGAAAGCTCTACGGAAGTCTGGAGAACCACATCACCTTGCTTGCCTTCATCAGTCACCGTTGCACGATATCCCCGATCAGAAAGTAAACGGTAAACGTACGAGAATCCCTCTCGACACCCATGCTAATTGCCTGGCAGCAGTACAAACCAGATAGGATGATAACTTAACCGGTCGTCAATCAAACTTTGTACGACGTTTGAGACAATGGATTATACTGTAATCGGCCTGTAATTATCGGGCTCATTGTGATCACTAGCTTTAGGAATGACATACACTACAGAGCTTACAGCTTATTCTACTAGACAGATCCATTAAACCGTCCACCGAGCGGTCCTGATAAATCTTTGGAACACTTTTTTTATCACTACTAAGAGGTAAATGAAATCAGGGCCTAGGGAGTTATACTCCTACAACACTAACGGATGTTGGAGGACAGTGTAGGTTTCAAACGCAATTGTTTTCAAAACAACTGTACGAGGGGTATGTACGGGAACTCTGAAGAGATGGTAGTGAACACACTCAATTGCCGGCTGTCAAGTGCGTTGGCGGCTCCTTTACTTGAGAATCTCATCTCATCTGTGTAACACAAACGAGAGATTGCTGAATCAATTTCAGTTATGTAAGTATACGTGATGTAAGTCACTGTTAGATTAAGTTTGAACTTCTTGTCTAAATCTAGCTCTTTCTGATGCTTGTCACAACATTTGTCGTTGCCCAATTACTGATCGTACAGTAGTTATTGTATACCTTTGTAATTGTCAACAACCGTTATTTGATTCAAACTGATCTATTCCTGTTATTAGATCCTTTGTGCTTCAACGAAGTGGATTTTTATACCTGAGTCGTACAGGCTACTATATCTCAAAGTATATCCTGATGGATGTAATGGCATCGTCCAAAATGAACACCAGTGATCATTGAGTGGCGATAAACTGAATACGAGACATATACATATCCACTGGGTTTTTCGTTAAGGGGTGTTCAGGCTGTTTTGTAAAATTTTCTCACGGCTTTCTGAGTCAGTCGCAATATTCCTACCTCAGTAATTCACATATGAAAGTTCGATGTTCAAAGTAACTAGAGGAGACATTACACTGCAGGTCACTGAACATACATCGTTTTGCTTGTTAGAATATTATATACCCCTGAAGGCCTTTTGGGAGCCCCCCACCACTTGAGGTGTAAGCCCTTTTCCTGACATTATCCGTCGGAAATCCGCCATTATCGTTGAGGGTGTGTGTGCTACTGTCATACAAACACTCGACAGACGGGAGAACAGAGAGCTCATCTTGTGAATCTACCTCTGTTCACCTCGGTCTTTTTAGGAATTCTGCTCTGGACCATTCCAGTGGTCCTGCCACGCCTTCATTTAAGACCACGGCAGCATATTTTTTGGGCTTGTAGGGTTGAAGTGCCTATTAATTTTGTCGTTTTATCTCACAGTTTTTTGAAGTCTGCTATGTGAACTTCAGAACTGCATTATGTATTTGACGTGATACTGTGAACTATGCTCGAGGGAGTACATAATACATCAGGCCGTTTCAAACTTCTCTTCCTATATGTCGTACAGGTAATGTTTGCCTCATATATGCTCAGTGATTGTAACCACAATGGTTTGTCAGGTAACTGCCTCTTCTAAGCAATACGGAAATCATTCACTTCAGAGCGATGGACTGAACTGTTTGTGTGCAATATATCCAGCGTGACAGAAAGATAGAGCAAGGATAGCTTATGTGCCGCGAAGCCTCTTTTACTGTTTTCATGCCAAGTCAATAAAATGCCTTTTACTTGAAAGCGACCTCGTCTGATCACACAACCAAACCACGTTAGAGTCTGTTAAGTGATGGTAGCAGGCTGACCCTCTTCCAAAGTGCAATAAGCCTCAGATTTCCCCCTAAATGGTGATGATTTGAACGGAAGTTGAATAGTTCTTTACCACAATAGTAGCTGTAAGGTAATGGTATTAACGGCAACGATGGTCGCTGTTGCGAACTCACTCAGGTCAGTAACCGACGTTTATCAGACTAACGAGTACAATAAAGTGAGCAGAATACCCACTCACCGACACTTACCTCACGAAGTCCAGTGATGTGCATGCATTCGTTTGTGTCTATAGTGATCAAGAGGGCCAACACATAAATGGAAATTTCGACAGCATTTTCCCACGTGATATAGTTTCTTTTGTACAGCATAAATTGTGTAACCTAATGCCCAAGCAGAAAATATGGAATCGATACACTGAAACTCAGTAATATATCTTATCACAGTAATTGGAATAGTTCAAACTATATCACATGAAGATCAAGTATGGTATACGGTGGGGAACATAACTACTGAGGCTGATAAGTGAGAGGACCAAGGTTGACTTAGTTGTATTCTACTTAAATCAAAATTTTTCAAGGAAATGCGTAAGGTGTAACATATGACGGGCTAATCTCCCTCTGAGTACTAGAATCTGTGGGAAATTTCCAAGATTACTCCTTTTTGGCTACTACGACTTGGTCGGAATTACACTTCACTGTGACCAACGGGATTATCGACGAGAAACGTGTGTGCAATGAAAAATCTGAGTACCCGGAGTTAAAACACTCACCTCTTTCAGCAAGCTCAATAGGGCGAGACACA
This sequence comes from Paragonimus skrjabini miyazakii, assembly GCA_014338405.1. Classification (NCBI taxonomy): domain Eukaryota; kingdom Metazoa; phylum Platyhelminthes; class Trematoda; order Plagiorchiida; family Troglotrematidae; genus Paragonimus; species Paragonimus skrjabini miyazakii. The sequence continues at coordinate 34,560 of JTDE01002672.1, forward strand.
TTAGTCCATATTTGGAAAGTTCCGTTGTCCGAGTAGCTGGTTTCAGCAGGCTGCACAGTTTTTGAAGGTTCCTGGTTTCATTGGTAGCCTCATATTCCAAGCCAGAAGTTCTGGTATGACTGAAACTGATAAAACAAATAAAATCTACTCTTTTCCTAACGAAACCATTTCATTTATTTGAGTTGGACTATAACAATTAAAAATGCAGGGAAACGCAGCTCACGCTACATATTTATGAAGCATTTGAAGCAGTGGTTCCCAGAAATAAATTTGAAAAAAGCCAACGAAACCCGTTCAACTTCAGTCAGTGCAACCGGTTCCACATTGCAATGTGAATGAATGTATATCAGTCCGAAGTACAACTATTACACGATGTATGGGGTTTAACTTACTACATGTAGGGAGGGGTGTTTTGAAACATGTAAACTGAGTAGATTGCCAGCAGAAGAGCGTAGAAAATAAAGCTGGTCAAGAACGGAATGAACAGACGTGCTGATTTGTGCGCCAGGAACGCCCTCACCAAATCGTGTTGCAGTAAATCCTCTCGATTGCTTTTGAGCTGCGAATGAGTACGGAGGGAATAAGCGATGGTAAAGTGCCCTGATACAATCTTGTAGTTTGTGTGCATGCTACTGAAGGCGCATTTAGTTTGACGTACCATAATTTCAAGAGGGTGCAAAGATTTCGGCATTTTATTTTCTGGTTCAAGAGCTTCTTCATTTGTCTTGTGTTGTATACTCTGATCACGACAAAGGATGAACGTAACAGCGTAAGAAAAGTCAAGTAGTGTATACATCAATGACTGTCACATAAAGTCGGGTTGTTTTATTTCGGCGTTGTTGTATTCGGGTCATCATCATGCTTGTAAAATGTAGCCATGATTATATGCTTTCAATGAAAAGCCACTAAAGAAGCAAACTTTAAATGATTGATGGGTTTTTCTCCAACTTATCACGGGATGTAGTTTATTAATCCAATTTCTCGCAATGAGTATAACACTCAATCAACTAGATAACACGTTTCTACAAAGTGGAACAAAAGCGGTATATGGTGAAAACACTGTTAATCAAAAACTAGCGAATCTACATAACAGTCTATGTATCACCAAAGCTGTGTATATCAGCAGCGCTACATATTTTCCATAATAAACCACTGACCGACACCAGTGGGGCTGATTACATATCCAATGGTCATCCCTATTGAACCACTTTCTGACAGACGTGAATAATGAACCTAAAAACCTGCAAATGTGTTTACATGGCTACTTCTGATCTCACTAAAAATATCATGGATACAAATCATGCTACGTTCAGCACTTCTGAAGTAACTGCGATGTACCATAGATAGAATCAGTGGTTGCTATTCACATAACTGGTAGCAACAAGAACTGTATGCAACAATTTGGAGTTCGACTTCTACAGTTGGCCAGAGTATCACAAAAATACAAAACGTCTAAGATTTGGGTTCTACATGCTTTACATTCACGGATAATAACATGCATCAGATATCAAAAATCGTTGTATCAGACTTTTGCTGATAATTTCAAGTGTAGCACCTAGCTATTGGGAGACGTTTTATTTTAGGTTGATTTTACCACTATTTATTTCAGTGAATTACAGGCCACATATGTAAAAAAAAAATATCACACAAAAGGAACTTTAAAGATGAACCCACTGAATTTGAAGCTGTTTTGGCGCTCGCACAATTTGTCGTTGATATGTTGTTGTAAAACCTTGCAAAAGTTGCACCGTATTCAGAGAATGGATTTCCGTCGAACGTATCTCCGTACAACAATTCAAAGTTATATCTGATAGTGTACTCTGGGTCATCACAATGCATGTCGCATGACTTTATACATTTGTCCATGATAAGAAGTGCCATTTCTAATGATGGAATGTCAAGTACAGTAGAATTAACGGTGGATATATTAGGGAAATATTTGGAAATAATCAGAATGACGATTTTAAAGAAGCAAGAAGTTATCATGGTCATTTTTATGTTGCCTTTACAACCCGCATTGATAGACACCTTGCTAACTTTTCGTTATCAGGCTAACAAAAACTCGGCGCCCATACATCACCGTATTGCGGTACCCTGGTTCCACTCTCACTGTTGGTCATCAACTGGTTATGCCAGTCTTTAGAAATATAGACACAAACCCGGGCGTTGAATAACTGTGTAAAACGTAGTTGTTACCAAGATCAGAGATGAACAGTCGTCCAGAGTGATGGCGGATTTCTGTACTCATCTGAGTTGCAAACAACGCAAAAGTTGTCGACCGTGTAGTGCGAGATAAAATGTCAGCGTAATTGTACTTCCGGCCTAACCATCTACCTAATATGTGCGCATATAGTGGTTTGCGTGGACTATGTGGTGAGTTCGTATAAGAAACCCAGGATTAACCGTGGACTGGTTTAGTGAATTTCGTGTGTACGTAGTTCAAATTACATCGCTGGCTGATATGTCGGTGGTGCACGCACGAATTATTCAGCTGCTTACCATGCTGGCTCTACTACTGTTGCGTATTAGCTAGCTCTTTTAAAATGAACTAGTTGATGACACTGTTAACAGCATTTAAAATATTGATATATAGGCGGGTTTTTAAACCCTGCCATGGACTTCTGGTCAATAATACAGCTGACATCATAAATCCTAAATGCTTCAATAGCTATTCAGGTATTATATTGAGACTGGGCCACAACGCATGGAAATTCAAACTCTCAACAACTTGCATTGGCCACGTCCAGTTAGTTCACGTTCGTAAACCCTGCTTGGTCTCAAAGGAAATTGCCGATGTGGGACGAGTTCGCCTTGGGACAAAATCTCAGACACCATTGGATGCTAATTGTCTGGGGAATAAATGGTAACTTGATGGACGTTTTGGTAAAACTATGAAGGTTCAAACAAATCTGAAGTCTTCGGAATAGCTCATAAACAAGATTTTGATTGTGACTGACTCAGTCGGGATGGTTTCTTGATTACCGCAGTATGCTATGTAAACGTTAAAAGATGGGAGGCTAACATAACACTGATTTTGTCTATGAACAATGCCCCACAATACAAACTGTTTCTAAGGTTTTGTCTCGGATCTGCTGCCCGTAAAACGGAAGTTTATATACATTCTGTCGAAGACTCGTTTGGTTCGACTGAAGATCTCGACAGTCCTATTTAGTAGACTTTCAGTTACCGTTTGCGAGTGTTCATTTACCTAAAATGTTATAACTTACATGCGATTTGGTTAAGACTGAAGTTTTCAACGCGAAAATTTTACTGATTTACGGCAGCCATCTCCATAACTATGCATGGCGTAAATCACCTTCAATTTCTACAATAGCCCTTATCGACAAATAGATGGAGTACTCACGAGGGGCCCATTGACTTGGATGCTCACTAAGTTTTTCTTGTTGATAATACGGACGCAAATTATTAAATAACTTATGGCGTTATCGTTAAATAAACGTTAGGGTTAGACAGTCTCCACAAACGCTTGATGATAAAGTAAAGCGGTCAAACACCTGTCGTTCTGGTTTGGCGTTTACTTATGAATCATAGAAGAACTATTGTTTACCGTTTATAGACATCCTCACCAATGGAAAACGTGATAGATCAGCAAAGAGGCATGTGCAACGAAAGCCAACCTGAACTGATCACTGCACTTTTTTTGAAAGCATAACACCGTTTAAGAACAAACGAACATGGATCAGAACAGTGTTACGCACCAATGAACTCAGATCACCTTCGAGTACATTGAAGGAAAATGGTCATTCGTTGAGATTCATCAATGAGCACAACCAGTAACGTACAGACATGCACGAAATTTCCACAGCCAGCAAGAAGGAAGTCTATATTGAACTATCATTTAAAAATAGCAGTTCTTTGCTTCGAACGGTAACGTTTATCGTCGCATTGACTAAGTTAGCCTACAATGCAGAAGGCATCGTAAGCTTCAACCTGACTCATCAACTACCGTTACTTTCAAGTAGAGGACAGCGTTAACTCATACTTTGTTAATCAATTTGTGTGACACTGCAATGAAATTAACTTAGGCGGAACCGGTAAGTTTTTGAACTCTAGGATGAAGAAACATCTGCCAAAATGAATTCAGAGTACAAAAGCGCAGCCTAATTCCTCCATCTCGCGATCACGCAGAGTTCAGGCCTTGGGAGTCGCGAGCACATGTTTACCGCGAGTCACTTGATTAATTTCGAACAGATATTCAGGGCTATAAACTACCATAATAATCCGCGTTTCCTGAGATTCGATAAAAAGATCGTGCTTAGCCATCCGAACTAAACCATATGTGTACAAAGACCATCGAATGTAAGCTCTAGAACTCCACGGAGTTGGTAGATTACATTGTATTCCGTACCCGTTTGATGTTTGTTGTTTTCTTTCTCAGTTTTGTGCCCCTAACCTCATCTCATTAGTCATATATATATTCATATATATATATATATCTTATTGATAATTTTTGTTTGTTGCTGAAAAGACAAGACGAAACACTAGCATCTATAAATGTCCGCCTTCACACCGTTGCTTAAATTTATGTCATGGCGTTGTATGGCGATGGTGATCTGAACTTCCTCAGTCATACTATAGTGATAACTGGTTTATTGCTGACGGTATGTTGGTGAACAATTATAGCATTCTTTCTATCGTTCAACTTTCCCAAGGATGTTATTTAAAGTTTGTAGAAGTTTAACTACCGATTTTGCGATTCACCGTTTTTTTAGCAGATCCATTGAAAAACGCATGAGAAGATCTGACAACAGTTGTTCTCACAGCAAACCAAATTGCCTGCAATATGAAATACTGTCTTTTTGTCTCAATTCATTCACAAATTTTGCGAGCTGTAAATATCTCGATTGGTATTACCGGCCGCCCACATAAAATCCACAATTATGTGTGACAAACTTATGGCAACAAGAACAGCACGCAAATCAGATTCAACTACATTACAGAGATATTGGCTGTGTCAGTAAATTTGTACATTTGAGTAAGGTCGATGGCTTCCGTGAAGCTTGAAAGCTTCTTGTTTCAATTGTGTAGCCAATAGGGTGAATGGTTTCAATGGGGCAACCAAGTGAAATGCTTGGCACTTGAAACTTTGAATCCCTTCTTGAACCACTGATTTTCCATTGCTTTTCTTGTCATGGCATTCAACAACCACGTAGAGATGCATTCTACTATCCGTTGTCGTAATCTTTAGTCCGTCCTAACTATATGCTTGTAACCGCAATTGCTAGTGAACAGAAAATTCATATAAAGGCAGAATGGTTTGTTTGATAACCGTCGGAAACGTGGAAGAGGATATGATGAGTGGAAAACAACACTCATAATCCAACAGAATAGTAGGATCGAGTTACTGCCGGTTGTAACGTCTTTACTACTTGCAATAAAACCACTTTTAAAAACCAACTTCAGTCAAAATGGCTTTTGGGAAGCAGCGATAGTCGAGGTTTCTGTCACCCGTCGCTTGTGTTGACTTTCCACAACATTTTCCGGATACCCATTGACGAGCAAAAGGTTATCCTTGGATTCTTACTCTGTACTGACGATATCTCCAGTATATACGTGTCTGGTCCGATGCAGCAGGGTTTGGATTAGACGTGGCTTATATGTTTGTATGGAACAACCAAAGAAATTCGGATGTGCTGAACACTGTACACCGTCTTGCGATACCTTTCACGTTGAATTTCACCACAATGATATCGTCTGATCAAAATGTCTAATGCTTACAGACGCTTTTCGTAAGAAACGGTCAACTCTGAATGAGAACGCTCAGCAGTCTGTAAGTTTTGTTGAAGTGACTGTCACTCGTATAAACTGATATAACGTTGACACATGGTCTGTGAAGAGTAATATATGTATGAAAACTAGGGATAATGGAAGTATAAACATGTCGCAATAGGCAGTTTTTCTCACCTTGCTTAAGATTACTTTACCAGTTTATAATTATTGGTTTTTACGATTCTCTCGTATGATTCAATGAGCATTGTCGTGAGATTTCTGATTTTCAAGGACCCTGTGATGTTCAGGGAGCTAACTCGTCAAGTAAACCTCAAAACCGCTCTTGCGGAGACAGGCGAACTGACCAATTTTCTTACTAACCACGTTTAGCGAAACGTGTATCCAAAGTTTAGTTGCTCAAAGCTTCGTAAGAGCCGTATTCGTCTGGGTGCAACGTCATCCAGATTCCACTCTCTAAAACATATAGTCATAGTTTGTTCAAACGAAATTGAATTCTTACGCAATGCAAAACAACAAACACCTTTAAATGAATTGTTAGAGAAAAGGCATATGGACACACCGAAAACGTTCAGACAATTCGCTAATACACAAGCACAAATGACGGACCAAACTGAAAGTTATTCTGGGTGGCCAGAAAAGTGTGTGGCAATTTTCTAATAAGCCAAATGATAACGCATATAACTCCTCCTAACTTCAAACTGATACAAAACTGATAGAATTATTAGCCTTCCATTATACATTTTGGTCTCACTTTCATGAAAAATGCACCGTTAAATATTGTGATGACATGAAAACCACTGTAATCAGACCTGTTGATTGGTGACAATCTGAAACGATTCAGGTTAAATCTAAATATTCTTACATAACTGTTTCCAAGTTAGGCACAAGATTTTCCATTACATACAAAAGCAAATCAATTTGGTGCGTTAGAATTTCCACGTTAGAATCTTGGACGTGACGACTAGAACGCGATTGGTTCAACTAACCGGATGGGAAAACCAATCTTAATTAGAGCACTTTGATAGAGGAGGTGATACGGGTTATTCGAGGGGTATCAACGGCTTTACTTAATGAGAACGAGGTTGGCCGTCAAAGTGGAGCACAAATTATCTGACCCTGTATCTACTAATTCATCAAATTACGGACCGTATTGGTTCCTTTGACAGGTAAAAGGGTTGTGAATGGTTAGGAGTGTCTGTGGATCTCACGTCCGATAGGAGTGAGGTTTATGGTCTTGGTAGACTTCCAGTTGTAATACGAGAGTGGATCAGTTTGTGAGGATATTTTCATTAATTCTCTTGTATACATGGCTGACGGACGCAATTACACTCGGATCAGTCCCGAAACACGCAGACGTATTATCGAAGCATTCGAAAGAGGCGATGACTGGCGCATGGTTGCCCTTCTGAACAGAATCAATTGTAATACTGCTCACAAGTGGCTTCATATGGAGTGCATCAGTTATAAAGCTCAGCCTCACAAAGGATGTAGAGGCAAGATTCTGACAGAATTTGAGATCGATATGTTGTTGGAGTGGATTTCCGTAGACCCAACGGTTACGCTGCAATTTTTGGGATTGCGCGTCAAAGCTGAGTTTGAGAAGGAGCTATCGACCACAACTAACAGTCAGTCAATGCGAAGTGTTTTAATTAAGATTGGTTTTCCCTTCCGGTTAGTTGGACCAATCGCGTTCTGGTCGTCACGTCCAAGATTCTAACGTGGAAATTCTAATGCACCAAATTGATTTGCCTTTGTATGTAATAGAAAATCTTGTGCCTAAAATGGAAACAGTTATGTAAAATATATTCAATGGTTACTGACACTACTGGCACTCTTAATTTGCTCATTAATTTCCTATCACTGCAATGCGCTGTCAAGCGTTGAACACTCTTTGTGAGCTTGGCAATATACTTGGGTTACGTCCTGACAAAGATGCAGGTATAGTTACTATCAAACTGGGAGATTAATTTGATAAAAGTATGGTGTTCATCTGTCTTTCTGAATGGAGTCAAGTCCTAGAAATCCTTGAATGGATTTTGTAATAGGTAGTGTCTATAGACTCGCATTTTCAATGGGTTAAACTTGCTGGTTCCACTGTGCCTCGTTTATACAATTTCTCCAAGATCCGCAAGCAAAGCCTTCCGATGAGGCTTATTGAAGACATGTACGGCACTGTGCTAAACAACAGCAGAGTGGCCAGTAGAACAACTTGAACTTATTCACCAAAAATTATGTTGTTACAGCCTACCAGACACGTTCGATTCCGTCAGCAACATAGAGAGTATGAATATGGATAGACGATACGGGCGTTTGTTAGACCTCTGTTTGTCGTTCGCAAATATCCTTCTACTGGAAGTCACAAATTTCATTCGGAAACACATCGACCAACCAACCATTTAGATGAACGTAATCGTAGCTATCTTGAACGAATTGAGGCTTGGAAGTTACAGAGTTTCGTAGTTTAGCTGAGAGAGCAGTTGCCACGCCTAAGCATAACGTTTTTCTCGCTGGTCCAAATCCAGCCAAAATGTAGATTTTTCGCAGTTGTGTCCCTTCTAAAATTATCACATCTCTCAGATTATTTATCAGCAGTACTATACAGCTGTATTGATCTGGTGAGAATGATCGGGAACGATTGTTCCTGCCGGTTCTCTTCCAAGATTTCACTGTGGTTTGCGTCACCGTTCTTATTAAGTAACCTCCAAAGCTGTTTGTAGTTCTCAACATAAATCGTGGTCTTCATGGGTTTTCAAGAACCATTCAAATTTGAGGTACAGATATGGGTACCAACTTGAACCGTCTAAATCTTCTGCTAAACATTATAGGTATAATGTGTTTACTAGTGCATGTAGCAGAAACATTTTTCTCAATATTTTTGTTGAGAAACCAACCGGGCAATTTTTGTATGGCGATCGTGAAGTGGGTTTGTGCATTTCCATCAAGATCTACCATCCGATTTTTCAATAGTTCGTCACAGTGTTTGTTCTCGAAGATGATCCGTGCACATTCACTGGAACGGATGGTGATTTATAGAGATCATGTGTAATATTCATGTACTGTATTGGATACAAAATATAACTTCAAAATCTTACTGTGATATCGGTCTCGGAAAGGGTTTATGTGAATCAGCTGAACCATTCTTAGATGGCGTAACGAAATGTGAGCTCGACAGAAGACATACAGACTGATTTCACATAAGTGTGCACTTGTAACGCATTTGGGCGTATCCGCTGTTAAGCTATGCGTTCAACATCGTGACTGTTGTGATGCGATCTAAATTATCCGTATCAATCGAGACACACGAGCAGCCAGGGTTTACTCAACCAGATTACTCCTTTTCTGTAGGTACACACGAGTGGGATTTATCAGTTAACCAACACACTTGTCGCATGTATATAACCGTTCGCAATATACTTTAAAAGAATGAATAACTCTCAGCTGAATTCCAGCAGATTTCTGACTGGTTAATGTTGTTTACTTACTCCGTCAGTTAAGGGGTGGTTGAGAATATCACACGATCAATTTATGCAACAGCTTTTTCACATACACGTTTACATTGAAGTACAAAAGCTGCATGTCCCCCTTTGTTACAATCAAGCCTTGATAATAACATTGTATTTATGTCGTCTATAAAGGGCATTATTAAACAAAATCGTGCTGTTAACTACACAAGCCGAATGTAACGTTTTGGACTGTAGACTTCCATTCACCAGATATCACAAAAGTAGAACAGTGTATATACTTTAATATATAAGATAGATATTTGGATAAAATGTAAATGCCATACTTTTTTTCATATACAGATCAAATACAAAATGTGTTCCATATGGTTTACTTGTGCATAGTGCTGTTGGTTGTATGCATTTCAAACACTTTTGTTTTCTAGTTTTCACCATCTAAAGAATGTGCTCCAACATATATGATTTTTATTTTGCACAAACCGTGATGAACGTGAGATTCATCCTATTACATAAAAAGGTGAGTTTTTGAACCCACACCGATAACTTATTTTCACCTACGGATAGTTACAGTTGCATTTCAAATGTGATATGCCCTTTCATTCTCCTTTTTGCGGCTTTTTTCTATAACTAGTCTACATTACACGGGAAAGTTTTCAAATCTGGCAGTCAACCTAAAGCTGAACAACATTCCATAAGATAGGGTTTGTTATCGAGAGATTAGGTTTTTGAAGCATATCGTTCTTCTGAGTCTGAACGGCCAAGATATTCTTCTAATTTAAGAAACAAAATGTGTATCTGCTTCATACTGGGGCTTGACGTTGGTTCACCCTATTGGCGTTTACATCTGATAATACCAGTCTAAAGGACATTTTGAACTTCGCGCGTATTCTGTTATCGTGTACAATAGCAGATAAATGAGTAAGCTGCTATAATATCTACAAGTAAACAAACTCGTTGCAATTTATTCAATCGGATATGAATGGGTTAGTTAGTTATCTACACACGTTGTTGCAGTTGGCCAAATTCAACGGAGCAAACCGTAGATGAACTTAAGCAGTGTTCACCGTTCAAAGTTGTCTGTTAGGACGATACATCAAAGGCAGGCAGCCATCCCACAGTTTGTCTGTAATTTAATGTAATAGTCGACAGATACAGTTCAAACATCCGAAATCAAATAAGGGATCCATGCATTCATGCGACGGAAAATCCAATGTCCCCTGTTCTTATTTGATCCACATTTTTAGACTGCCATGGACAACGTTTATCATTGTTAGGAGGTTGGTTAACGTGCGCTTTACTCAGTTATTTGTCTCGGAAAGAGCCTGTCTATGAAGGTGACGACGCAGATCAGGTTCGGCTTGATAGCCTGTAACGGATCTCAAACGTGTGGACGAAAAAGTGGCTCTTATAACTAGGGAGTTAGCGTAAAGCAGCATTAATACCGAGGGTTTAATGCGAACGCTACAACGATTCTGGCTAGATTATTCTCAACTGGTATACCTCAGGATTACAAGCGAACCGTAATTCGTTGAACTCAAACGAGCCATGTTAGACTGAAGAAAATGATGTGGACATAGTTTGACAATTGAATACCGTCTTATCATTTTTGGTCACAAGAGAAAAGCATAAAAGCACAGTCATGAACAAATAGTATCCGTTAATAGTCCATGTGTGCCTTAAACAATGCTGAGAAGGAAAACACATTGGAATACCTTTTACAAACAAGTTCAACAATACTGCATGCTGATAGAGTTTTAGCAGAGTATCGATCAGATGTGTTGCAAAAAAACTAAGTAAGCAGTCAATGCTTTTACGATGTGATCTATTGACTAAATTATTTCTGCTAGTTGGCTGATCTGCGCAGTTTAGCCATCGATCCGATGGGCGTGGGGTTTAGTGTATGGAGCCTGTGAATAAACTGTTTTCAATTACGCAATTCTGGGCCAAATTTTCTGGGTCGGATAGATTCAACAATGGAGAATATTCTCATATTAACGATATTTGTCGAGTAATCAAGGTAACCAGTGAACAATAAGAAAGACTCCAACGATGTCCACTTTCCACCATATAGGTGGGTATACAGTCCTTGACTGACTTTGTTGTGTCGCGTCCCGACGAACTCGGACAGTTTTCCTGAATTTGCTCTTAAAACTGTAGAACATCTGGCTGAATAGTCCGGTTCATTTTGAACAGGTGAGTGAATAGATACACGTGGGTTGTGCTCAGACCAAAACAGAGTTCATATATCTTCTCAAGAATCGTTGGCAAACAAATGCCAGTAGAGAAAAGCTCCTGTAAGAACGGTTTCCAAGAATTCTTCAACCTTAGGTACATACCTTCAGAACAACAACAAATCTAAACGTACAAAAGAAAATTCGTGAATCGTTGTTCTTCCGATTTCTGCAAAATGGCTAACTAACAGATTTAAATAAATGCCTATGCAATCGCTGATTTTATCATCCAGTTCCCCTGTCCCCTGTTCTAAGTTTCTATGCAAGAGACGAATTGTCGCGTATGGGTCATTTCGTAAGGATATACTAATTCATTTGCTTATGGGAAGCAGATTTTTTCTGCCGAACTTCTTATTAGCAATACATTGCACCCATTGATACAACATTCTCGTCTGTACTCGGGCAAGAAGAAACATGAGCATAAACTAATTTGACTGCTTCAGAGTTTAAGTAATCTGTCAATGATAATTTCACTCACATGACATAACATGTAACTGTGTCCCATGATGTGACGATTAACTCCAGTGGATCCTAAAAAGCTATTCTATCATCTTTTCTCTGTTGGTCGTACACTGATGAGGTGCCACCAACAGAACTAACTATATTTTTCAACTATACCGATGCTTCTGTTTTCACACGCATCCTCCTCTCTCTTGAACAAGTAGTCAATTGACCTTGGTGCATCTATAAAAATCTCAAAACGTACGTATGTTCTGTTATCATTTGTAAACGTTCGCTTTCATTAGTAAGTCACAGAAGTGTAATAATTCACACAGCTAATCTGTATCCATTCTCAGACCATCAACTTCGAAGTACTAACGGATTTACTAGACGCACTGATCGGTCCATTTCCATGAGTTAAATTGAGGTCAAGCAACTGAATCCTAATGGTTTGTTTGAAAGTATTTTGTACCTCCCATCAGCGAACTTCAAGATTCCCCAGTATGTGCTCGGTAATTCGTTAGTGCCTTAAATGGAAACATCAAACCGGTCCATTAAGTTTATCTCCGAGTGCTACGAAACTACACGTGTTAATGTTTGTTCCCATCTGAAACTGCGCCTGGTTTGTTAACAAAACGTCTAAAGATGATTCTTATTTTCTATTTCTGGACCTGATCTAATATGTGCCAATCCTGTAAGCAAATCCTAAGAAAATATCGCAAAATGCACACTCGAGCTTATTTTTACTGTAAATATATAATTAGCTAGAAGTTTGTCGAAGCCGGAACCTCGTTTTCCGGAGATCGTCGACCAGATTGTTGGGGTCAAACGAAATCAAGTTCAAAATCTTAAGGTTTTCACTTAAGTCTCTGTACTTCGTTTGTGTACCAGTGTAAGTTTTAAGGAATAATTGGTCACACTAGCAACAAAAATTGCACCTGTCAAATCGAATAGAGCAATTCTATCATCTGAATTTCTTGCACATACACATACTTGAAACTCCTACTACACGAAGATTCTTTGGATATTCTTTCACCATCTCTCTAAACGACTGCTTCTTTTCTTGATGAAACGTGCTAGATTCCATGGCTTGAAATCTGAAACACCAACCAATAATCGCTCTCTAACCATATGTTTTTTTCTACTAGCCCCGAGTTTGTAAAACTTTCTGGACATTAAAAGGGGAATATACTTTTATAATCAACAGAGCATATTCTGACACAGGCTGTTTCATCGTTCACTGTCTGCTTTACAGAGTGAATAAAAGTGGATATCACAGAAAAAATGTAACTATCTCGAGTTCCGTCAGTTCTTCTGAATTAGTGACATCAGTGAACCGGAATTTCTAACAATATCCTTGTGAGTCCCAACTGGTCGGTGACTATTGAGAAATGAACGGGGTTGCAGACGCTATGACAAACTCACGTATGTTTGTTGATTAGAGCAGCACTGAGTGCATCCCATTTCGTTCGTTGTTTATCATAAGTGATGAGCCGTGGGTCCGCGTCACTGTCCAACAGAAGCTTAACCATATTCGTGAAACCTTTTTCACAAGCGATGAACAAAGCTGTACACTGAAACGTCAGAAACAGTAACATGTCAGCTCGGTCTGCATAGTCAATTCAGAGGTTTCGACATTCTGCAAGAAGCCCGTGTTTTTCTTTCATTGCATCAATAATGGAGGTAAATTAGTAGGCGGACAATCAACGGGGCATTTACTACATGCCTTTCACTTCATTTCGGAAAACAATAATGATGAGTTAACTACACTTTTGTTAATTCAAATAAAGTTACCACTGAGATCATGCAGCCCTAAGAGATGTAGATTAGGACAATTTCCAATGAGTAGTCTACTGAATGTGGCTAAATGAACAGACTATCAGGTATGCTCGCAAGTTCTCTAAAAATACTCTAATAGATAGCATAGAAAAATGAGAACCTGTAATCTGCTACATCGAGTATATAACCGTGAGACAGAGAGGAATTTTATGATTTGTGCAAATGCACACTTTGCCTGTCTGTCTGTCTGTTTCTAATGTTACATGTAGATTGTTGACTTATCTAGGTGTAACACATGCTTTGTGAAATGTTGTTTGCTGCAACGCAGAAATGATCACTTCATTTGGCGAAAGAAATCAAGAAATGCACCCATCCATTCCGTAAACAGGTATTTTTGTACACTTTCCAAATAAAAATACATCACTCAACCCACTTTTACCCACCCCAGATGAATCTTTTGAGTTGACATTGGCCGGCTCTGCTTTCAACAAAATTTTTGCACAGTTCAGTTGATTCTTATTAACAGCACATTGCAATGGCACCTGACCCTTCGCATTTTTTCGATGCGTTGAATTCGGGAACTGATCAACCAAGAGACTAACAATCTTCGACCATCCTTCTTCAGCCGCATGGTGAAGCAAAATGTAGTTGGCCATATTAGTTACATAGGCATAACTTTTGTTCTGTTTGAGCAAATACCGAACGAGACTAAAAATGTAATGAACAGAGACTATCAGAACACGCGGGTAAGTGTTATTGTTAAAAGTCAGATAGATGGCAAGCGTTAGCTCATTCAAAAAATATACGTTTCACTTTGTCTGATGTGTACGGCCACCAGATGGAAGTATACAAACTTCAGTTTATGCCACATGACCGCCGAGGGTTATTAGCTGTCATATTTAACAGCTCCGATTATTACACCGGTAGTTTATGAATAAGCGAGTAAACCCTCCGTTACACACTTACTTTAATTCTCAATAGATTACGACTTGAATCCTAATGCATTTATGGCTCCGCTGTAGAAAAGTGTACTCTTTTTTGTTAGACTGAGTCATCTCCTAAGGGAATGAATAGAATCACCTAGCTGAAGGTCTTAAACGTACATTGTGCACTACTGATCACAAAATTCGAACAATCTGTAACTGAGACCACAGCTCATCTAGACGCGATCTGAGTTTTCAGCAAAACGATCTATACTCAACCATGGTGTGTTGTTGGTTCCACAGCAGACTTAAGACATTGCTTCGACGAATACATTATGAAAGATTGCAGAAAATGGAACAGGTAGACAAGATCGCATCAAGCAACGTCACTTTGGTGAATAGTCATGAACGTTTATCATGTGATGATTTGAGTTTACTATCCCTTACTCGATCTGGCCTTTACTCGCTGCTTCCCGACAAGCACGTTTGAATGGATCGGTTGTTAACCAGTTCGAGTTGGATTCTATGATGATCTGAAATAATAAGGAAAATGGAAACAATAATGTTTATTGGAAATCTTAACCGAACAGTGGTTAACCTTTAAGTGAACGCAAACTTAAAAACATGGCCCATCTCTGTACTACCTAAGAGCCAGTCACATTTTTGTCATAAAACTGTGCATTTTGTGGTATGTTCCAGTGAGCATTGGCTGTATCTTCTGACGTAAATGTGGTGGTTTTCATTAAAAACTATGTGTACACTTTAGAATATGCCAACTTGGCTGTCTAGTGGATCACATAATCTGACGACTGATTCTAAACAAAAAAATGTACAAAAATGGACTATATTACTTGAAGAATATTTGCGTACGTGCGTATTCTTGAAAGTGGCACATTATACTGTGAGATCAGTTCAATCCATCAGTTTAATCAAAGTAACATTACTAACTGTTTTTTCCCATAGGAGAGATGAACTGGTAATGTAATTCAATCCCTCCGGCCGTTAAATTGTCTCGTTGATTTCCTTATCAAATTCGACTAAACTGTCCACTTTCTTATGTTTTGCTTCAGATAATTATATCTGTAAAGTAAATCACTGTGAACTCATGCCAAAATCGAAGGCCGACAACCGACATATAACATTTTTTCTTGACGTTTACTTTGTAGGACTATGGACGTGAGGTAAATAATGTTTCTAAACTTTGATAGCAGCCAACAAACACAACAAATACTGCTTGAGTATATACCACTATAAATGAGGTTGTCCTTCATTGTTACTTCCTTGTTATTCTTGACAGTCGTATAGCTGTGTTGGTTTGATATTATACATGCGATGAACATCCTGGATAACACAAAAAATCTTCTGTGCTCGGACTTTTTCAAATTCATTCTGACCTATTCCAACACATCTCGGTTTGAATAAGCTTTTAGACGCATCCGGTCTTACTCGTTGTTGTCTTTTCCACACTCAGATGAAATCTTGTACAAACCAAACCGTTTTGTGCTTTTATTAACTATGACATCATCTTCATACAAAATCAACCTGGCTAAGTTAAGCATAAGCTTACGCGCACTAGATCAAGACGTCCGACTCGGACCGCATGATTCACTGGACCATTTCCATCTTTGTCATACTGCTGCAGGAGTTCCGGACCCTCTGTCGTAGAGATGATATACTAAATATTGTAAAAATAAATCCACAAATTCAAAATGTCTCTCAACGCCGCGATTTATTAGTGCTGATATTTCGGAATCTATCAAAAGCTGCGTTGTTTAAGCTCAACGACTACAAACAGTTATTCTTCGTCCTACAAGAGTGACGACTGAAACAGGGTGCCTCTCAATAACAATGAAGACGTGGTCAATGCAAATCCAGCCACTTTCCACCTCTCCCTTTGGCGAAAAGCCGTTACTACAGCCAAATATCGACAGTCTCATGGATTTAAAATTAATATAAAGCAAAACCTCAGTTCACAAAACATTAATCACTCACTTTAAGTTGCATAAGTTAGCATGTGACCAGTGATCGGTGCGTTCGTGGCACAGTTTCCACTGATAGTTGGCGTTATGAATACTTTACGTGCACTCGTTTGTTATCATACCTTACCTTCACTAAATCAATCGACTTGCTTCTGATTGCATAAAGGAGAGCATTCTCATCATCACTGTCTCGAATATCCAATCGAGCTCCGTTACTGTACAAAGTTCGAACGAGTTCCACGTGACCCAGAAGACATGCAATCATAATCGGCGTCTGCGATTCGTCGTTTTGAAGATTGACGTCACATTTCCTGTAGTACATAAAGTTGTGATTAATGGACACCTTTCTGCGCACAACAAATTGCATAAAATTTTGTACACGTTATAATTATAAAGAAGATCTGAAGTGCTAGCAACTGTGATAGTGACGGGCGGTTTATATCTCCCTGGCTAAAAGATGAGTTATTTTTACATATAGAACAGTCTTTTGATATGAATTCATCGAAATTAAGGATATCTTTCAAGGAAGGAAATGCTCTTCGGATCGACTGACGCAAGCAGAGAAGAAGGATCACAAAGTAAGCGCCCAACCGCTGATCGCTGACACGTCATGACAGTAGAAACAACCCGTTGGCCTGAATTGAACAAGCTCCACTCTTAAAGCGATTCTAGTAGAACGCTGTAAGTCCTTGTTTATGAAGTTGAAATTATTTGTAAGAAGTACACTTGTCACACAAGAAGAAAGACAAGTTATATTCAGTCCTTTCGAAAAGAAGCGCATGGTTCAAATTTCCACATGTCTGGGTTTTTCTGTAGAGCGTGTCGTTTCCATGAACAACAGTTGCATCCCAGCATATGTATTCTCTTAAGTAGCCCGACCACTGTATCACTGATCTCATATAAAACACAACAAAAATATTGTATATGAATGTTCGACCACGTTTACATGTATATACTGGCTCCTCGATAGACGGAAACTTGGTAAATGTCCTTCTACCTGCAGCTGCTCATCTCGACGACTTTTTTAGTAAGAGCTCTGCCAGCCATCGCTGTATTGTAATATTCAAAACCTAGCTTGAACAACAAAGCAAGATTGTAATCACTCATTTATTTGAGTACATAATCCAATTTAGATGGGGATTACGAAAGAAGATTGAACTTTTAAGAATGTCCTGCAATTAGTTTATTTTTTAATCACCTTCAGAAGTGTATTGAGCACAGTTTGCTTCTTCTTGTTTAATGGTGGAGGGAGGTTTAATTCCTGGTGTTACCGCGTTACTTGAGTCAGCAAGTTTAAGTGAGTGAACTTCAAAACAAGTGATCCAATATTGTTTATGCGCTCATATTTACAAGTTGGGTTTTATCCAAGGTGATCAGTTTCTTCTATGTGAAAAGGACTGGTTTCAAATCATGAAAATATTTCATGTTTTTCTGTTTGTTTCTTCTTAAGTGGAGATATCTAATTTGCAAAAATTCTGCAGCTTCTAAAATTCTTTTCTTGGATTGACTCTTTTACACTTGGTAGGTGTTCTTCGGGAAGGACCGTTTGACTTTTCACTTTCTGGTATGCAAATATGTGGTATCATTAAACGTTACGATTGCACACAATCTCCTTTTGTAACGTTTTAAGACTTGAAAATCAAATCGCTGGCAAAATTGTCCTAATCCACTAAGGTTTTCATATAAGTCGTAGGGTAAACTTTATATTTGGTAAGTAGATGTTTGCCTCCGAAAAACTATCTGGTAAGTAAAACTCAACTGTCATAACAAATTACCGCTATGAGTTCCTCAGTGTGTTGCGTGAGCGACTCCGTATGTGTAGAGTTCGTTTATGTAGGTCACTTGTATGACCAGTTATATTTCACTGATTGACTCTTTCGTTTGATGTTTGCATATCCACTATACTTGCAAAATATCTTTTTGTATGTAGACAGTGAGACAAAACGATGTAATGACAATGCGCATGATATGTATTCTTGTTGTACAATGAAACACATAAAGGGAACAAAGTACGTTGTCCGAGAAAGGATGCGCATATTAGTTTGTATGTTCCATGTTTAATTATCAAATTTTTTATTTATCTATTTATTCACAGCTATCTGTTCGTAAACATTTTTACATCTAATTGCCGCAGGTCATGGTAGAGAAACCTTTCAGGTAGCAGTACGGATAATGCAACCTTACTGTGTGCCAATCTGTCTTTCCGAGCAACAAACATTTCATCAACAGGCTAGGTAACACATTCAATGTAACGAACTAGTCACTTTCAATATCTCTTCTCATTTTTCGAAACAAAGGAAAACTAGGGCAAATAGGTCTATGTTAAGAGATCAGAGGTCAGACATTCTATGGTGTAGATGCAAAAATGATAAGACAATATTGACTTAATTGTGCGTTTGCCAATGAATTGCTCGTTTGTTGGATAATCAAGAATAATATGAGAAACATGTGTTGAGATGTGTCGGTGTCCCGTTTAGTTTCATAAGTATCAAACGTAAAGCATGCTAGTCATATGCATGGAAACAACGAATGACAACAAGTATCATGTGATCAATACTGCAGTAACCCGGTAAAGTGCTCCTGTCACTTTTGCACACACTACGTCGGCTGGTGAAATCCGTGTATCGAAAGATCAATGAAGGCAATTACCTTTGAGTTCCAGTGGCATGACAGGGTTTTTAGTGAGATGTGTTATGCTACACTGACAGAACATCAGTGACTGAATAGAACTTTGATAACACAGGGTGATCCGGAAAATCCATAAAATATACACATCAGGTGCAAATTTTGTGAGTCAGTTCAGGCGACTGAAGAGAAAGTTAGTTATAAGCTTTAACGCAAAGGCGATCCATCACAAAGCGACGTAGGCCAAAGTTTGTGTGCAGGTGGTCAGGTTGTTGTGTTTGATTCAAACCACCAAACGACTGGTTCTGCTTAATCGTAAACCCAGTCCCTTTGCCAATTCTGATTCTGGCACTATGTTGTAATTTATCTATGGCTGCGGCAACATGTTCACATCCGGAACTATTTCAGAATATCTAGATGATATATCAGTAAGCACCGGAATAAGTACCGAAACGGTTAAAATTCCTGATGACGCAGCAATCATAGACTTGCAAACCAAGCATTCAGAATTTTATGTATTTCATTGGTAAACTGTTTATGATAATGCACTACGAAGATGACCCATTTAAATCACTCAAACAATGTTGCCATTCCAGAAGTCGAAATTATTTAGTTTTAAAACTGTCGCCAGGTGGTGCTTTTCAGTTCGACGTGGTGTGCACAAAACTGGTTGGAACATCCATCGGACTGCCTAAGTGTGAATACATGTTAGTTCATCCACCCTGAGTTTCTGTCTTATGTATATGATATGCATGTTTTAAGTTTGTGGTTGAGGAAACAAAACTAGTTGTCAGCATGTCGCAAGGTATCTCCTTGTTCGCTTTTGCTGACGCAGGTACTATTCTGAAGGTCAACTGGGACTCTTTGTTTATGGGCTATCCGTTGACTGAAAAGAACAGCCGTAGCAAAGCCGATCGTAATAAACAAATCACAATGATTGGTAGAAACGACCGGCAAAATCAAATTTAAATAGGTAAACTCTAATAGATTTTCCGTCCTGTTTACTTGCTGCCAATGTTTTTTTTGTTTCGGGATCCATATGTGGTTTTTTGGGTTAAATTACTTGAAAGCTACTGAAGGTCGTCTTACAATATATCCTGAAAGGTTTACGTATATGTGTATGGGCAATTGTAAGAACACCCGGAACTTGTGAGAAAAATTGTCATATATATAATCACTTGTGCAAGATAGGCACCTCTGTGATGTATGATTTTAGTTTAAATTTCTACTTATAGAGCGACTTACACGTGGGTACATATCTACTCACGGTAAAGTATAAATCGGAAGAGATATGGCCAAATATGTCAGACAGAAGGTTCGGTGCAAACTACTATTTTATTTGTACAAATGTACATGCACTTCAAAATGCTGTCATAAAAATTTTAATGGGTGAGCTTAGACACCTTTGCCTGCCTTAATGTTTTACATATTGGGAATGTCATTAAACTAAATGGCAATGATGGGAACTGTAAAAATGGTCGAGAATTTCATAACGACTGATGCATACTACTAATGTACTCACAATTCTGTCTTTACTGACCGTTAATCTGTAATTGAGGATGATAGATGAGCCGGTGCAAGCATGCACTCTTACTTTGCCAAACACTCAATATGGTCTACTGGTGGTCGCATAGTTTATGCAACACTGGTTCAATTAACAATAGCTATAAAAATGGGCACACAATTTGAAGTATAAACCTTCGGAACGCTGAAGTTAATGATGAACAACGCGTGAGATGGAATTTGTCATAATCTATAAGAATTTTACAAATGCCTTATACCGGTCGTCGGTGCATGTTAATAAGATTGTATTTACATGAACATAAGTCGCCTTGTGATTAGCTTTCAAAGTAATGTACGACTGAGGGATAACTTTCTTCTTTCTGTCTGATTCCCCGATTATAATTGCACATTGGGTCACAAACTGATTGAAAGCGTCTTAAACTCTATTTAGGTTTAGTCAACTTAACCAGTAACGCGAAATATATTTCATTGCAAACTGTACAATCTTTCTCCGTTGACTTGAACATGCTTATGCCAATTATACTGTTTACACTTAGTTGAAGTTCTGGCTAGCTTACCTTGCAATCAAAAACTCAACAACATTAGACATGTTGTCACGTATGGCGTAAAACAATGGTGATTCCAAATCTTCATCTCTCACATCGATTTCCCCCGTGAGTTTGAGTACCTCTTCAACGGCTTCCAGGTCAGCATGACATACAATCAAATGCAGATAACTCTGTCCGCTGTCGTTCTGCAAATGGGGATCGACTCCATCTGATAAACAAAAGAGGAGGTTGATCAGGCTTATCCAAGTACACGCAATGTATACATCCGTTGTTGAATAACATCAAAAGTATCTATAGAAACTACCTGACCCAACAAAACATGCACTTGTTTGCCACATCTATTATGAAGTTATCTCAAAAGTGCACAAATCCACCGAGAGTATCATGTTCTCCCTTGTTAAGCACGTGTGTTTGTCTTACAGTTTAAGCAGACATCCATGTCATTAACATGTGGGCATAAGATAAAAGGGAACTTAGCGTGATTTTTCCTGAAAAGAAGTTCATTTTCGCTTCCGTCTAATACTAGTGTCCAGCTTGCCCATCTATAATGAAATTTACTACGCATGATAATCTGTGCAGTGTCCTGGATGTACCTGCTGTCACTTTCATTTGCAAATGTATCAGCAATTTCACAGTCCTGGAACTAATTTA
Organism: Paragonimus skrjabini miyazakii; assembly: GCA_014338405.1. NCBI lineage: Eukaryota > Metazoa > Platyhelminthes > Trematoda > Plagiorchiida > Troglotrematidae > Paragonimus > Paragonimus skrjabini miyazakii. The sequence goes on from JTDE01002672.1 coordinate 56,473, forward strand.
GCACGGTGACCTGAAAGCCGTTCTGCGTGATTATAGTCAGGTGATCAAACAGATCATATCAGTCAGTCAGTATTAGCAGACTACTTGAAAGATTGTGGGAGAAGTTAAATATATCTTAGCTGTATAGCATGAGCAATAATAGTTGTGGTTCTCCACATTTTGTCTCGTTATGTTCTGTCATAGTGAGCCAAGCTGTGTGTGATATTCTCATGGACAAGATCTAACCAGACCTACTCAGAAGCTTACTGTACGCACTACGCACTATAAGTACAACATGTTATTACCTTTCCTGATCAAAAACTTGAAGGCCTCAGTGCGTCCAGTAATGGCAGCACGATGTAACGGAGTTGCTCCATCGGTGTTTTTCGTGTTGAGCACATCGGACAAACAACCCTGCTCCTCAGCGTATTTGGAAAGCGATTCGTACGACTTCCATTGATCAGAACCTTTCATTTTGGGTAGGTAATAGAACTGAATAATGGGTAAAACATTTAACAGTTAACATGGATGCATATTGACAAAGCAACTGAGGACAAAAATATTGCATCTCTAACCGACAATCCAGTCAACGGCCTACTACAGCATACCCGTGCAATTTACCTCATACCTTTTTCGTTTTAAGGAAACATGGTGACTTTCTATTATGACTTATTGGCATAGCGTTACGAAGAACCTCACTGTTAGTAAAACGAATAACAATACATACTCAATTACATAGAGAACGTTTGCCAACACCCAGTTAGACTGCCGAGATAGACAAACAACAAATTACTTTAGTAAAATTGGTATTTTTTGGGTAATGTTGAGAGATGTTATGTGGTAGACACCGACATGTAAAGTTCTCAAACTGCATTCTCAGAAAACCTCATAAACAACCTAGAGTAATATGTAAACAATGATATACTGTGTAGAGGTTAAGTTGATTTTATGAGGCAATTTGTATGACTGTCGGTTTACTAGTTTATCCATAATATTCACTTCCTATATGGCTCAACCCATCAAACGACATGATTCGCGCCAGTGAAATTCATCGCCACTCCATCAGTCACAGACCCGGCGGTTCATGGTTGTACGAGACTGAGAAAGAGTGCAAAGTAAGCATTCTGACTTTTCTGAGGCAGCTTCATCTCCGAGTCTTTGTTTACGTACCTTGAAATCATACATCAACGAAAAGAGGGCTAGAATGAGAGTAGCTGGCACAATATGACATTTTCTAACTGGGCACATTGTCTGATTTTTTGGTCTCAGTGTTTGAATTAGTGAACACGTTTGGACATAGAGTTCAAAGCTTGCCCCTCAACCGTCTTCTTATTTACTAGCCAGCGTCACTCGGTGGACAGCATTAACTGTGACAATCGCTAGTGAAGCACATCTGTCACCATGAACAACCTTCAGTCATGGGGTAGAACAGTCAGTGATAAGGTCCTGTAATGCTACGGATTACATTGAATAAACTGAGTCGCAACTAATAAATAGGTGAATACATAAATCGGCCGAACACCATCAACAATGGATTGCAGCTTTCCCATTCAAGTATGCCTTGTGACCAGACACATCCGAAAAAGAACAATAGATTCAACTTCCTTCCTCATTTACTCGTGTCAACAGTGAACGTGTTTCCAATTACCGGATTTACACTTCAGCCAGCGTTCTCATGAATCAGCTCTCTTCGTTGCTACACCACTGGCCTACTATTGAAAATATTCAACTAATCATATTTAAACGTTCAGCCATAATTGCCTATAAATCCGTCGCCACTTTTCACAAAAGTTTGACTATACTATTCACTCAAACGTGAATCCCGTGATCTGTGTCACAACTCACGTTTTGATTATTGCATTGTTTTACACACAAATTAGTCCCCGAAATACGGAACATTCATACACTATCCCATACAAATCCAAGCATGAACTAAAGTGTTTGCATATTTTGGGGAGATTCTCATGTCAACCGCTAAACTTGTTTATAAACTCAAGAGTGCTCAGGGAACCGCTATAACTGATCAGATAACTTGATGTCGTTTGCACATCGGTGCACTACTCTGATAATAACACCTGTTTGCAAACTGCATTTCCTGGTCATTCACAAAGCAGCCAAAGTGTGACTCTGAAAACTTACAGCATTGTCGTCGTCGTCATCAGTTGCACGGTAGTTGGCATTCATTTGCAGTAAATACTTCAAAACCCCATGGCTACCGTTGTATAGAGCATACATTAGTGGGGTTGTGCCCTTTTCAGACTTGACCTCAAAATAAAGGGGAAGAGATAACACACGTTTTGACAGTTCAGTTTTACGTGAAAGAATGCCATAATGAGAATGACTGACAACGATAATTATGGTAATGAATTACAACTGTTTCTTGAGTCGTTGTCAGAGGTTACGATTAATCAGACAATAAAAAACACTTTTCACACATTCCGTTGTTGACTACACAAAACTGAAAGGACTTTCTGGGAGGAGAGAGATAAAATCTTCGCAACTTGGTCAATTCAAAATAAAGATACTGTTCTCAATTCAAACAAATTTGTCTAACAATATTCCCAAATGAAGCATAGTTTTGGACGGTTTTGCAGAATATTCCTGAAATAGTGTACCAACCATCTCATCAAAAAGAAGGTAGGGGAAACATTTCAACTAACTTCAATATCTGCACCAGCTTCAAAGAGCTGACGTGCTGCGGACTCTCGGTCGTTCATGGCTGCATAGTGCAAGGCAGTCCGTTTAAGAAAGTCTCTTTTATGCAAATCAGCTCCATTGCTTATGAGGATTCGAACAACTGGGTTATCTGGACAGTCCGGATAACTATCCGTTTTAATTTTTTGGTTAGGTGGTGCATTAACCTGTGGAAAAAAAGGGAGTTGAGTACACAAAATGTCGTTTAAAAAAATGTAATATTTCATTAATTTCATTATCATCATGATAATTTTAAACATATCAAACAGTCCTCTGAAATCTACAGAGTTCGTTGCCCGTCCTCCTGTATACTTACGAGAGCTTCGACACTAAACTGTTTCGCTGTTTACACGAAGACATCAAATAAATTGTGTAGTGAACAAAACTCACCTTTGTACTCCCATTCTTGCTGGATTTTCAGCCAGGCCCTTCAAAAAACAGAGGCGGGAGTGGAGTTTCGCTGGTAATAGAACTCGTTAGTGTGTCTTAGTTCTGCCACCATCAAAAGTTATATTGCAATTCATGTTCTCATTAGTCATCCCTGTTGGCTGCAACGTTACTGATCTCAAGTTCATCCTGAGAAAGCCTGTTGACGACTGAATCCCATTTCAATGCGACCAAGAAAAGCAAGACGTTAATGCCTTAGTGATCATCATGGTTGTTTTGTGAGGATGGAAGTTGGAGTTTACCTTTCGGTCGTGATAAACTTTGCACTATCAAATAAATCTAAAACAACGAGCCGTGGATCTGAGGTTTCTTCAGAAAGTTGAGTGCTAAAACATCTATGTGACTGAGAAATCCACAGTCACTTGTAGATCGTGTTCATAACAAGTTAGTTGACTTCCTTACCACTCAGTGATACACAATGAATCGTACATGTATATTACATATTTCCGTAATCAGGATCAACACGTTTGCAAGAACTGCGATAACTCACCTCAGGAAGATAAATGCACGTGTTATGCAAAGCAGTTCTTTCTCTTTGATCGACAACATTTACATCTGAAGTGATGGTGCAGAAATGAGTAGATAATGAAATTAAATTATTATAAAAAGTGCCTGGAGTAAAGTATTTCGAACACATTTTGGCACCCTGAGCGCAAATTTGTTGATTTTCATTGTAATAAACTATTAGCAACGTAAATACCAACTGTGTGAGAATAGTAATATTTGACTGTTTGATTGTTGATGCGTCAAGTTCAAGATGGAAAAAGTTATATCTAACTAATATGAACAACAGCCGACTGGGACTACAGAAGAGTACATAGTAATGAGTATTCAGGGATTTGGTTAATTTCAAGTTGAACATCATCCACAATTGAGCTCTAATGAGAGCAAAACTCGAGTCTAGTGCTTCTTTTCGAAATGGGCCGACTGGATAGTCTATGGGAATGCGATAGCTGCGATCAATTGTGGAAGATGTTCAACTTGAAATTAGCCAAATCCCCGACTACTCATTAGTAATCTAAAATATCGCCTAGCAGGTTTAATGAGATCGGAGATTTCGACCTGTCTAGGAAGTCCTAATCGCGGGGTTATCGATTGGAGTTAACAGGACAGTTACTGTGTTTCCATTTCGAGACGATCGGGCAACCTGATCATTACTCACAAGCGAAAGTAATTAAGCGTTCACATATAATAATTCGGTCGTGCCTAACGTGAGGTTAATGGCGCAGTGGTAAACACGGTTGTCTCATGAACAGCGTGTCCGTGTTTCAAGTTCCGGCAGTGGCGATGATATGCACTACTGACGAGCTCTAATGAGAGCGAAACTCGAGTCTAGTGCTTCTTTTCGAAAGGGGCCGACTGGATAGTTTATGGGAATGCGACAGCTGCGATCAATTCTGGATGATGTTCAACTTGAAAGAGTACATAGTACCCAATGCTATTAGTGGGTAGACTGGCTGCCAACTTGGTTTAGACTCTGGAATGTTATGCTTCACGGAGTTACTTTGCTCAGCAGTAAAGATTTTTAGAATATAGTTTACATTACTGTTCAAAATGTATGAATCAATATAATGACAACCCGTGCCACGAATTTCGTGAAAAGAGTAAGGAAGTTTGAAAAGTTTGATTGTACTGGTGTCTAAGTTGGATGAAGGTTTTTGTTAACAAGATGGTGTGTAGGTTGTTTCTAAGAGCAAAGGTTGGACACATCTTATGTGCATAATGACTGCTGGTTTTGCAGCACCTAGATTGGTGGTTTTTTTAAATTCACTTAAGTGTTCAGGTGAAATTCGGAACTCGTCAAACAAAGCGGTTATTAATTCATTGAAAAGTCATCACAGTCGAACTAGATCAAATTTAGAAGCAGATATATGTTAGTTTTAACGTGTAGAGTACTGTTGGTCTTAGCACATATGTGTGAGTGTATACAGAATATACGATAAAATACTAAGACAGGATGTTGGATTTGTTGAAGTTCGTGTGGTATGTTTGTCATCTTTTGTCTGGTATGATGCGGAACAATGAATCCGTAGAGGTATGTTTGGTTTGGTTGTAGAAAGTCTATCCCTGATCTGCCTTCATTTCTTTGCTGTATGCAGTAAACGATCACAACGAATTTGGTACTATAATTGCACATAAAATGTTTACATTCTTCCTTCTTACAACTATCGTTATCTATCTATTAGAACTTCCTCCTTGGTGTTGTTGACACGTTCTCATTTTCATCTGTACCTGATTGTTTTAATGAGGTCATCTCCCGTTGACTGGTGGCTGTTTGCGAACACGTGCTTAGTTGCCCCATCTTGAACTCCTTTGATGGGTAATTTGTGTATCCGGTTGATTAACATTCAAGGAGGAGTAGTGCCTTTATTGTAATTTTACTAAACAGTACGGTGTAAATTCTCGTCCTTTCGATCGCCTTTTCTGACGTTTTTTTGGACTTGGAAGATAGTCCCGTTAGCCCGACCGTCTGAATAAATGTTAATGGAATTGTCGAATACGTGTTACTGAGTGAATTACTCGAAATCACCAGGGGCGATTTAACACAGGGACTTTGTCAGAGAAACTTCTGGTGAATTTTTCTCACCTTTCCACCTCTTTTACAAAATCAAAATGAATTACGAGTTACTACGAAATGAATCTGTTTGAAGAAGTAGGTTTGTCGGGAGTTACAAGTTTTAATAATTTGACCATCTTCGAACTGAACGCAAATTTGGCTTAGAAGTGAAAGTAAACACACCTTTTGATCATAGATACACATGAATTCTGTTCGGAATACAACAGAAGATCGCTTGAAAATATTTGTGAACGACGGTTCTGTGGTGCTTCTAAAGCAACTCATCCTAAGGAATGTTAAATTTGGTGGGTTTTTAAAAAAAGTGGCCTATCTGCGCAAGATTTCGTGCTTTGGGTCAAATTCCAGATGTAACTGACTAGTTTCAGTACACAACGTGTCAAAAAGAACACCCACTGTTCCACCATGTGTTACACTGCTACTTTAAGCGTATCTTGCCACGCGGTCCTCAAGTCTTTCTGTCTTAACAATCGGATCTCTTGAGCATGTGACCGAACCACGCATGAGATCAACAGCGTTTGACAGCATTCAATATTTCTCTTCGGTACAAGTGCCCCCAAATTAATCGCTTCGTGGAATGTTTTAACCGGATGGTTCATATCCACCGAAGATTTCGCTTCATTGTTTGGTTTCATTCACTTTATCTGCTTAGTCTTCAATGAAAGTGATAGTGTCTAATTACTGAGAAATTAACAACTAGCCTATGGTTGGCGGCATCCGAAACGGATTAGCCTATCACGATGACCGAAGCCAAGGGACGCCTGCGCTTTAAACCATCACCCCAAGTGGCATGCGCTGCACCACTTGCAGTTCCACTCACACATTATATATCCAGTGTAAACCCGAAAAAATAAGACTAGTAGGTGTGTGAGTGAAGCCCCTATGTCCAGCCTGTCAATGCTGGTTAGCCAATTGAATGGTTAGCACGAAAAGGAAACCCTTATCTCTCAGAAAATAAACAGAGCGAGACTGCAGGGACAAGATTTACACTAGGAAGATATGTAAAATTTAATACGAGGAGCATTTCAGTATACGAGTGCATGTTAGTGCAGTTGAGAGAGGATGGAGTTAGAAAAAAAATCCAGAGTTGAACTACGAGAAGATCAAGCAGACGATTCAAAGCTCAATACACCAACAAAGCTCAAGAAACGAGTGAGTAGAAGACTGCAGACACTCAAGTTTCTGAAAAGAGGAGCGGATTAATTGCCAAACGACCATGGTCTTGGTCAATGTAATCATTATCAAAGATGGAATGGATAGGCTGATATGACCTACCAGACCCTAACGTACTCGTTGTCTCTTCGCCGACGGTGCATTATGAGTACGTTGGTGACCTACTAATCCAAAACGGCCAGCGCATTCGCGGCCGTACACATCGCAACGCCATATAGTCATGTCACCACGACCTATGGCACCGATGGTTCCTTTGCGTACCGCGCGCTTTCGTTCTCGGCCGCGCAATAACTGCTCGTTGAACTCGCAAGCGCCCGTCCGAATCGTATTCCTCCGGGCAGCTCGGTTCAACGCTAAGTCTTCCCAACATCTAAAATCAATTTTACAACGTGATAGACTTACCTACACAGCATCCTGG
>JTDE01002672.1:64246-93354 GCA_014338405.1 Paragonimus skrjabini miyazakii
GCCTTTGCCACACGAGCTCTCAACTCACGGTCCACGGACAGATCGGTGGACAGATTGCTGCCCAAGTAGCAGAACTCTGTGCAACTGCCGACAACATCTCCATTGATGCGAATTTGGGGTGAAGGTGCACAGACAGCGTCTCCGCCCGGAGAGGGTTGGAAGGAAGAAAATGTCTTACCCGTGTTGATATCCAGTCCAAACTTGGATACTGCGGTCACGAAAGCCGTGGCCAGTCGCTGTAGTTCGTCCTCGCTGTGTGTGAACAGCGCGCTGTCGTCTGCGAACAGAAGCATGCGCATCATTGAGGTATGTAACCGGGTTGGGGTGCCGAAACGTCGAATATTCAGTAGGCGCTCATCTGTCCGGTACTCAGCCTCAACACCGTCCTCCTCAGAGTCCTGAAAAGCAACCGTTAGCATGGCAGTCCGATATAAACTGCTTCACGCCAGTGACAATGTCAAAATCATCAGAGGTAGATCCACACGATTGCACCTTCGCCCTTATGCCCACATGCAACAATTTAATCAAATTGGCGAACTTACCTGGATATCCAAACTTACCAAGTACTGTCCACAAAGCCTCGCGGCTCACGGAATCGAACCCCTTGGTAAAATCTACGAAGAGGGCATACAGGGGCTGGTTGCGTTCCCGGCACTTCTCTTGAAGCTATCGAGCAGCGAACACCAGGTCGATCGTACTCCGATTCGCCCGGAATCCGCATTGCTCCTCAGGAACATTGGTCTCTAAGACATCCGTATTTAGCCGGTTCAAAAGGATTCTGGCAAGCACCTTGCCTGCAAAGCTCAGCAGACTGATGCCCCGATAGCTGTCGGGGCATTGCTTGTTATTCTCACTTTTAATCAAAGGTACTATCACGGCATCCTTGAAATCTTGTGGCGTCTTTTCGTGCTCGCAGATGAAGTGAACCAGCTGGAGCAGTGCACGTTCCATTGCCGGCCCGCCATTCTTCAGGATTCTGCCTGGTAATCCATCTTTGTCCGCAGCCTTCTCGTTGTGAAGTTGACCAATCGTTCTTTGCAATTCTAGTGAATCAGGAGCGACAGCAAGTGAAGGCTTAATGGTCCGTTGCGGCAGGCTGTTCACGGTCACCCAATCAATGGTAGCAGGACGATTTAGTAGGCTACCAAAGTGTTTGCGCCAGACCCTCATGATGTCATCTAGCTGGGTGCGCAAACAGCCGGTATCCACGTCTACCAGTACTTTAGTAGATTGGATAGATGGACCGAACATCGCTTTGAGCGAATCGTAGAACTCCTTATGCTGTCGACAATCTGCGAAGCCCTGCATCCGCTCACACTGCTTCATCCACCAGTTGTCCTTGATTCCGCGGACACGCTCGGTCAGTTGACGGCGGATACCTCGAAACGTCGCCATTTTCACTTCATTGTCCGGGTCCACTGTGGAGGCAGCAAACGCAGCCTTCTTCTCTCGTACCAGTTCGGCAATAACCGCATTGTTATCGTCGAACCAGTCCGGACGTTTCTGGCGTTTGACACCAATCGTCTCGGTGGCTGCTGTCGTGATCCGTTCCTTGATAAACTATCACAAACCATCAGGAGTAGTGGATACAGGAACGTCGTGCAGACGGGCGGCAACTGCATATTGAAAAGCAGTCTTCGTCTCGCAGTTCTCCAGTCGTTTGATATCCAGCTTGTGCCGTTGTCCGGAAGATCTACAATAGACAGACTTGCGTACATGGATGAATAACTTAGTCCTGACCAGTCTATGATTAGGTGCAACATTCAGCGCCGCGTATCACTCGCGTGATACGCACTTCACGAATGTCGCGCTGTCGCACAATCACGTAGTCAAGCAAGTGGTGATGACCGCTTCGCGGATAGGTTCACGTCGTGATTTCGTTCGCATCCAGCTGGAATCGGGTGTTCGTGATAGCCAGCTCGTGAGTAGCACACAGGCGGAGCAGACGATCACAGTTCTCATTGACTGAACCAATGCTGTAGAGTCCGAGGACCCCCGGCCAAGCTACCGAGTCGTGCCCGACCCGAGCGTTCAAGTCACCTAAAACAAACAGTCGACCAGTCACAGGTACCGACCGGATTGTGGCGGACAGTTGATCATAGAACTGGCCCTTTATATCATCAGTATGACACGGTCGGACCATGAACACTTATAAATGTGGTACACTTACCTCGACCGGGTCGCAGGCGCATAGACAGCATTCGAGGGCTGATACCGTGCGGTTCGCCTATCATCAAGACGTTGATGCGATCAGCGACTGCGAAACAGACAGCATGCTCCCGAGCACGGTCTATTGGGTTGCCTATTCAGTAGAAATTGTACCCGGCACCTGCTTCCCGTAACTTACCTTGGTCCGCAAGCCTTGTCTTGCTCAAGGTTGCTACGTCGATACCATAGCGACGCAGTTCCATTGCGATCATTGCAGTGCGCCGTTCTGGTCGTCCTTTGGAGCTGCATCGATCCAGCAGTGTGCGCACATTCCATGCTCCAGCACAGAGCGTCTTGCGTTCCCAGGCCTGTTTCAGGTTGGTCTTTGGCTAGCTGAAACTTGAGTGAGCATTATCTGCTCGGAAATTGATATTTGTGGAACAATATGAGGGTGAGTGATTGGCGGTAGCATATTTTCGCTTATCCATCCTGCCATGTGCAGCAGATAGGGCGACCCGGTTTATCCTACGTGACGGCCAATGCAGTATGGTATTTAGTTTCTGTTGTATCATCATGGCTTATGTGGGCTTCGGATACTGCCAGGAGGCCCGGACCTAGACTGGAGAGCGATTAGGGCCCTCAACCAAAGCCTTTGGCTCAAACGACTGTACCGCAAGACAGCAGCTGACACACATGCACACATACGCTTCATCATCAACCATCTAGGACGGGCTCGGCAGTCACAACCCAATATATTCGGCGCATTCACATAGAGATAATACTGCACAGACAAACCGAACACACATACAGAGAATCAGATCAGGCAAAAAAAGTAATAACAAGCCGAACCAAAACACACCACACTGACACCATACACAACGAACGCCTCACAACATAGGCATCTGCCTTTTGCCTGGTTGATCCGCTAACAGACTAAGTCACTCACGTATCTAATCATTAAAAACACTCCACCACTCAGTAACTTCACTTCGTTTGTCCAGATAAGGTCGGTTTTATGCACCACTATGCACTACCAACTTCCTGGGTCAACTCAAGCGAACACAGTATATTTTTCTTTCGATATCAAGCACGTTTGAATAGTTTGGTGTGATACGGTTAGTTTGTAAACAAATTGGCCGTGTGATGCATGAATTTGAACCGGCCTTGTTTTCAGTCGTGATGTCTATGCGGACTGTTTATCTGAGAAGAATACAGCCACAATTTTGGGTAAAGGGCCTATGACAGAACGGTACACCTGATCGTACTGTGTCCGACTTGGTTGTTGTCCAACTCAGGTAGGCTAAGCTGATGCCGGCCGGTGATTTTCGAATTCTGAAAGCTTGCCCGAAATCGGAAAGTACATGGCGCGATGAAGACCAATCAGAGGCTTGGACTGACCTGAACGCGGTTCAAAGGCATGCTTGTTGAGGTGTCTATTGTATACAGGCTGGTAGTATATATCAATTCTTAGGGTATCTCTACCATGTGTTACGTTTGTGCATAACTTAAAGTGGTTCGCACTAAGAATGTGACTAAGGTTTTACAAATGTGAAGTTCGCGTGTACCAAATCATAGCATAGCAGAAAACCTGGGGTAATCGTAAATGCGTTGATGTAGTTACGAGTTGAGAAAGCGGTTGCTATATGAATTGAGAGTGAACTTTATGTAACCTGTTTTCCACCGTATTTCTTGTTGAATTAATTGATATAGGAAAATAGGGTCTATCAGCAGGAAGCGGTGTAAGGGATGCTGTTTTCTAAGAAGGAATATGGCCAGTAATTATCTGTGATTTTAAACGGCTGACTGACTATTGAATAGTCTGTGCAATTTCGTTCAGCGTTTAATCTATGTGTGACTGAGAAGCAAGCAAACCTTATGCCGAAGGTTGCTTACTGCTGACTCCAACAAATGTCCAAAGCGATGTCTTCTGATGACCACCACAGTTTCATAACTGAACTGAACCGCCCCGCAAACACTGCCCTATAGATTGTTACAATAAACTTGTTTGACAACTTATGAAACCTACGTTGCTAAAGGAACGTTCTGCAACCATTAGCCTCACCTTAACTTTACGTATTTGAAAGTGAAACCATATTTCACCAACCGGTGGATAGTATGTAACGTGAGGTAGTCGTACTAGTCAGCTTGCAAAATAGAATTTTCTGGACCAAAATATACATCAGTCTTTTTTAGCACCTACTTCAAGAGCGGGTGAATGATGGCACTCTGAGTTACCAAGGACTGTCCGTCGGTCGATTTGAGTTCGAGCTATTTGTCAATGTGGATTTTGAGTCTGCTCCAACAAATCACTTGTAGGCCAGCAACCACAAGTATTCTAATTTACATGCTGAAGGTTAGTGTGTGATCTCATGAGTATTTTGTGGATAGACAAAGATACAAACAAATGGGAGGGACATTTAAAATCACCAGTACTAGAGTCCGATCTGACTGAGACAACTGAATTTCATAAATTTTTATGGTTCGCTTTGCGTAAACCAGAGATGCTTGTGGCAGCTATTTGACCTATATTCTGGGCCTAGCCTTGGGTTAAAACAGTCTTGTAAGTAGGCAGAAGTCCCGATGTAGGCAGTGAGGTGTTTTCATCACACGTGGTTCGATGCAATTATGCGAACGTCAGCAGGGTTCTTCACATTTTGTATACTTTTAAATAGTTTGAGGTCACAAAACGCTTCCGTACAAAAGTAATCATCGCTGTATTTCATAGTCTACTTAGACAGTCAAATTACGTAAATCTTACTCTTTAAATATATATAACCCACAGTATGATCAGAAGCCTACGGTGTCCTATCATTTACACAGTTTCAGCTAGTACAACCGAACCAGCCTTGGCTGACTCAGTGGAAGATTGGACGCCTGTATACATTTGGCAGAATCTGCAACAGTGATCAGTGTTGTGAGTTGTCCGTGTTACTCTACTGTGTGTGGTACATGATTTTGGTTTACAATCCATGGTGCACAACGTCGAAGCCCGTTTCCATGATACCATCTAATGTATGCTTGGAATCAACCGAGGCAAAATCGCAAACTTTCGAGAACACCATCAGTTTCACTAATCAACAAGTCACGATATCACTAACGTCTGTCAAACTTAACCAACCTGAACAGGTTCAATTTTTCGGAAGTCTTTGTGTCAACCGACATTACGTTTATTGAATCAGCATTGCCTTTCCTAGGCTAGTCTTCCGGAACTTTCAGATTTCTCTTGATCTGGGCTACACTAGCTAATTAATCCCATTTTTAACAAACCCTCTTGTAACATAAATGGACAGGATAACTGGAAGAAAGTGAGCGAACGTTAACAGTTAACATTATAACGAACAAGTACTAATTTCGGGTACTTATATTTCTTACTCATCTGTTGAAGTCCCAGGTTTTAGTAATTTTATCCGGTGAAATGAGACCATTCGCAATGCCGGAATTGGTTTAACTCAGTCAGTTTGCCTGTATACCACAGGGCACTGAATTAACCTTCCCATCGAGTAATCTAACTGCTACTTCGAATACTTCCACTTTGTACGTGTTCCCAGCCTGCATTTCCCCGACTTGGCATAAGTGACTGAGTGAAGCGAGGCACAAGCGAGACAGATACAACCACATGACCTACCCCACATTCCGCTCAGCCACCTGGTGTGTGTTTGTCGTGTTACTGGGGCTCATTCTGAACAACTCTGCTGGGGCAACATGGTTCGAACTGGGCAATATTTTCCTTGTGACCAGCTGTTCGCCTTGTTTACTTCAATACCTGCTGGAATGTGTGAACAACGTCCGAAACAATAGGGAAAGGTTTGTAACAGTTCGCCAGTGTGCAAAACTACATTTATTTCTGCCTACTGCCATCAGAGAGGCAACTCTAAGGGAATCCAAAAATAGTGCAAGTGGGAGGTCTATATTTATGCTGAAAAACCCATGTTTTTTTTAAGTCTGACCGTATCTTTAGATCTGAAGAAAAGGTAGGCCCGATAAATTCACTGTATATACCATGCTTACAAACATATCAGTAGTAATCAGTCTAGGTAACAACTATGACCTGGACAAATGAGGGTTACCTAATGCGTTTGGTGCTCAACCAAGGCCAATCGACACTCGCAAATGCCTTTGGGGAATCATGTGTGTCTCACTTGATAGACTATTTTGCAAAAGGCAGCCGTGACCTTGTAGTGAAGACTAAAATTAGTAAATTAAGCGTAAACTCTATGAATCAACAGAAATGTCTTTTCACTTATTGGGACCGTCTTTTACGCGAAGTACAAAAGTAGCAATACAATACATGTATGAAAATGAGAAAAACGATTGTTTAAAAAGACTCAGATATGCATAAGTTTCACATGGTCCGCTGGTTTCACTTCTGATATTTCTATTAACCACGATAAAGCGGGACTGGTTATCGTAAGTTCATGATGCTTAAGTTTGAAAACGGTAGGCAATTTGAGGTATAATATTACAAAATATGTTTGGAACTCTGCAAATTTAACTGCTCACCTGCTTTCAGGTCACACACGAGTAACTCGATTATCCTTAGATCACCAGAGCGTATAGCATAATACAATGCGGTCACTGATTTGTTGTTTTTCATGTTTACAATTTTTCGATAAGTTTCTTTTGAAGTCTGAATACACTGACTCAAGCGTTCGACATTTTTGCAACGAACAAGCTGGGCACCGTGAAATCGTGTTTGCTGTTAGGTATAGTTACCTTCAACAGATTTTTACCAGCGTCTTCCAAACTTGTGTTCAATTCGAAAGATATAAGTTCCATCTGAAATTGAAAAGACTGATGTACCTAATTCAGAAGTTTGGTAATTTGAGCAAGCAATCAATTGAAATATCACGTCAAACTTTGTCTTAACTAACAGTTGTCTTGGAAACACTACTTACACAAATCGGCAAACAAAACCGATGGTATTTGTTGTGCGCAATGATTAGGTGAACGAGGTTGTGTTTAAAACATTTACTTAAGTGATAAATTGCTGAATCCTCTTAATGTGAGTAATTACATTTTGCTGGAAGTGTGGTTCATCGAGGTGAACATTTGATGTGTAGTGGTTTCCAGACCGGTGTTATTCCAAAATTTCAGTTGGTTGATTGATCCCTTTCGAAAGACTGCTCTTCATCACCTAACAGAAGGTACTTTCAGTTACTTGATATCCTGGAATGGAACGCACCCACAGTTCTATGTGATAACCTCCTATAGTTTTTTTTATATAATCCAAACAATGGCTTACGGCTCTTAGAATACACTGTAGGCAATCGATCACATTTGAAGTGGTATACGCATACATTCTGTGTTTATCTCACTCAAGTATACATGTATGTGTCACTACTATCCAGGCAACATCGAATAATGTGAACAAAGCGTTCCAGTGATCCAGGCGGAAAGATATGTCTACTGTTCTATAGAAGTTGAGCGTAGTTTGGCTGATGGGATAACGTTCAGAAGTTTAGGATATAGAGTCCTTGTCTTCATGTGCGACAATAGCAGTGCGAGTTGGCCACGGGTGTATATATATTTTATGGTTCATGCGCTTCACCCCACCACTGCTGCGCTGTTTGGGTGCCTGCTGGACACGCTAGTGAAACCAAGGGTCATCAGCTTATCAAAAGCTGACTGATGAAGCAAACTCCCAAGAACCCAAGAACCCTTTGCTACCAAACGAATATTAACATGCAGTAGTAAACGAACCCAATTAACCAACCGAACGTATTGAATGTCCGGACATGATGGATACTTCTGAAGTAATTCAGCTGTGCAGTCTCAAACCACGTTTACCAGTAAGCATATTACTAAATCAAATATATAAAGGGCCCAATATTGCGTCAAACGTTGTGGACAACTTTTGTGAGTTTGCTGCTGTCATTACCGTATAATTGACGACATCCAAGTATGGTGCAAACTGCACGTAATAACATAGATTAACCTGCGGGTGATGTAAGATTCTACTCAGCTTACGCGAAACACAAATTTTCTATCAATCTATGGATCCTTGAAATGTATGCATTCATGTACGCAACAGGCAAAGAGTCGGTGATCTTAGAGTTCATACTTATGCGATACTGTATTGAAGATCGAAATCAGCCTACCTTTTGAAATAGTATTATATAGTCCATTTTCCTTCAAAATGTAGTAAAATATTAGATTGCCTATTTGAAAACGCCATCTCGTTAGTGGATTTTCCCTGATTGTTGACATCTACCAGCTTTTCATTCAATCTAAAGCTCGGGTTATCACAACTATAAGAACAAAAATGAGAGTTCAAAGCTCGGTATAACTAACACTTTGGAAACTAACTTGGAGAGATAGTATCTGGTAATCTAGCTCCAAGTAATGTAGTGAGGACGAGCAATTACACTATGCTACTCACACTACTACTATTCTTTAGTGAGGCAGCAGCATGGATTTTGACGCCAATGTAGACACGAGAAAAATAAAAGAAGAAGCATTGGAGTGCAACATGGCATGAAATGGTTCTTGGTACATACATGGCAACTGGAACGTTCTGAGACCAGCGTCGTACGCAGATGGCTGCTGTTGTTTCTAATCATGTTGAGGCAAATAACCCACTTATTGATTTTCTGAGTAAACAGTGCTTGCGCCATCCGCGTTCCTGGCTCATAACAGTATGCAGTTACGTCACATAAAGCCATGTGCTTGGTGCGTTATCCTGGTGACGCTCAGTCTCGGTAGGAACGCAGTGGCTTATTGTTGTTTGTGCTTTGTCGATCTTTTTAGATGTGTGTCTACTGTAAAATTTTGGTCCTGAATCTGTCTGGATTTTGTCGTAATAAAAGAAGTGATATGTTGATAGAACAGAAAAATCAAAAATATACTTTACTGAATTTAAAAGTTTCAAATTTATCACCGATTTTTCACGGGTCAAACTCCACATCCAACTAAGTTTAAGGTCAACACCTTATTTTAGTTGGTCAAGTTTTATACGCAGTCAACGAAACTTGAAACTACAAGCATACGTGCACGACATGACTTCATGAGTAACAAATACATGCAATAATGTATGCAGTAAAGCTGAATATGCTGGGTATACAAAAATTGGTGAAATATTTACTACTGATGTGGTCATTTAGTGAAGAGTTTTTGTCTCATCCTGAAGAATATGACTTACTCGTAAAGGACTATGTTTGCAGCATACAGATCGTGTTTGTAAAATTTGCTGAAGATTGTGCGTGGCTTTGATAATAGTTCGACGAAATTCCTCAGTAACACAGTTCACTCATTGGATATTACCATCAACCAATCCGTATACTCGGATCGAGAGGACTAATGTAGTTGAGAATGAGATAAAGGTCGTGTGAGATGAGTTATGATATGATGGCGTAATTTTTGTTTTGCTGTTCTATGGTAGACCGTTTGTGTGAAAACAGGTTAACCTAGGTTGTTTACTTGTTTGCATTATTTCTATACCAGACTGAATAGAAAATCTTGTTCACAAATCCAATACCAAGTCACAATTTTCACGCGGAATCAAATGCGATGAACTCGTTGTTGATACGATTAAGTCAAGTTATGGTGAATAAACCAGACAACGTAAATAGATTGTGAACTAGTAAACATTTGCACCACATTTGCGCGTTCACTGGTACACGGCATCGAAGGATAGGTGTTTCCGTGTGATGCCATTGGATGTTGCTTCCGTCTGTTTACATCTAATGTAGACTTCCCAAAAAGTTATTATCGAGAATAGCTCTTCTCGCAGTACGTTGCGGATGTTTACAATTATGTTCACTTCCGAAGGTGAATGGTTACATTGTATATGGAGTGTGATTGGTATTTTTATGAAAGGCCGCCTATTAATCCACGAAAACATCTTTTTAACCATTCCATCGTAGAGGATATATAACCCCTTTGTGCTAATTAGACTTGTTAACAGCTACAAGATTTTATCCACTGGTTGTTTTTATTCCACTGGTTTCGTTTTTGTTCCCACTTTGACAGTTTTTGGGAAGTTCTCATATCATTTCATAAAACCATATCGTCAGAGAATATTATGGTGTTTTCACTAAAAGTTCCTCTCGAAGGTTTTTGTTATGCTAAAAAGCACAAATGAGCGCTGACGATCATGACTACCGAGATGATACAAAGGACTGCAAGGCATACGACAAAGTCAGTGGTTTTCTTATTGTTCTGTGATAGTGTACATCTGACATTGCACTCGTCAGTGTTGCTTGCCACTGATATGGTCAATTTGTCCAACGTTGACAAGACCAACATCAGCTACCGCGAATATTAACCATCCTTCATGCGTTTAGCTACATCTTGGGTCTAGTGATCAGCGTTCATTGTGTTACCCGGTTGCTGCTGCGAACTAATAAAAAATGGCATCAGCGATATGGTATTGTGGGTGTAGTCTATATTGAGTGTAAAGTTCATCTAGCTTCACCATCAGAGGGACATTTAACTATGAAATAGCTTATCAGTCATCCATAACTTCGACGAAATGTGGGCGCGCCCTATCTGAACAAAAGTTTCTTGTTAAATAGTTGCGATATCATTGGTGTGCGGTGGTTTGTGTACTAAAGGATAAACAACTATTATCGAACATTTACTGTAAACTCTAATGAGTAATGAACGTGTACGAATATACAACGGGAATTTCTAATCATCTCATACGAACACATTGTGAAACCGGAGACAAAACTGAAACGCTATACCATCGTAAAAAACACCATTTTACATATGAAGTAGAGATCTACTAAGGAGAGATCAACGTAATTAGTTGTGACATTGATCACAACTACTTATGACCAGTCTTGAATGAGTGTGTCGATGTTGCATAAGTAGGGACCAGTTGACTGGTCATCATTCATCATAGTTGAATCTTGCCCTTTGGTAATAGTGAGTTTTGTCTGATAGAGGAAATTGAAAAGTACGGAGAAAAACACATTCATCTATCTACAGACTCTTTACAACGCTCATCAGACCTCACGTTATGGAGTTTCACCTAAAACTGACCCACTAAAAACGAATGTCTCAATAAGTGACGATAGCGTGATAAGTTAGTTTTGAAATGCTGTTCAATGTATTCCATGAAAACTCATGAAGTGGCCACAGTTTGACGCTCGCGGCCCTATGAAATTAATGTTCTTAGGGGTTTGCTCGTCAGTCGGATGAAATATGTCTGTGGCTCATTGAGCACAAGAGCAACCAATATGCAACAGCTACTATCCATCTGCATTAAAAAAATTGTTTTGGTTTGCATGTTGTAAGATCAGGTTGAAGAGTATAGTTAAAATGGAGTACTCAGAATTAACCTCTACAGGATGTTTAAAATTACACACAAATTGGAGTCTTGTAAAACAGCTCTGTTTTATATGCGATATCATTCAATTTTCATTAGTGAACCAATAAACTATTAGACAAACAAGCCACACCCCAAGAACAACGTGGAGTTGTTTCATCCACTCTACAAAATGCGTTTTATTGTTTGGGGTATCTTGTCGAACTGTTGTTTTTTACTAGTAACAAAACCCTCACAAATGTAAAAGACGGTTATTCAGTAGCTGATCACACAACATTCTTCTTTGTTCTAAATGTGTTTTACTGCAATGCATACGCATAGGTTAGCAACTCTGTTGCCATCGATTATATCGTACAACAACTGTGAACAGACACTCATCTGTAGGGTGTCTAAAACGAATTGTTCTGGTCATCGTATGCCCTCATGTTGCGATGTTGATGGTAGCTTTACTGCAGCGAATGAGCTTCGCTGAGCGGCTCATCCGCACAAAGCCTGTTCTCATTCGCTTTGGCTGGGCGTGACCCTTAAACATTTTGACAGACCACACTCATACAATAAAATCTTTATTATTAATGGAAACAATTTGTTAAATAAACCGTATGTATCATAATGATGTTACTATTACTGCGGGGGACTGTTAGTTGTGCGTTAAGGCCGACAAAATTGATGTTGGGCGACTCACCTATAATCCGGTCCATTCGGTCTTGATTGTGACGATTGAGCAAATCTGTGCATTACTGTAATGCTTTTTAAAGGTTTTCCTACAATGTTTCATCGGTACAAAATGGAAAATTTCTCATAAACTCTAACAGTCAGATTTTAACTATCGATACCATCACAGGTTTAACAGTAATCGAAAGTAACTAGTAAGTTTCATTGAGTAAAACGAAAACACAACCTTAAGAGATGGAAATTGATGTTGTCTCAACCATTTTTATAAATGGCTTGATTAGTTATACGCTTGTTCAGTCAGCAGGCCGTAGGGAACGAGGTGCAAAAACTATTAACAATGTGGCTAACTGGGGGATGACTGAAGAACTGTTGCGTACGCAGTAAAATAAATACTATTGTTATCATTATTATTATTATTACTGACAACAAAATAATATACTGCTTAATTCACCCGAGTTACTCATTAATATTCGAAAGTTATATAGACAGTGAAGCATTATGAAAACCGTGGATGTAGGGACAAACCTTACATCAGAGGGTGACATTTGAGTGGGGAGTGTCGAATAGGTGATGAAGATAAACGCAGAAAGACCATTTAACAAAGTTATTTCTGCAGTGATTATTTGAAACGGGTTACGTTGCGGACTACAAATCGTGCCAAGAGTGGATTTGGGCAAAATTAATCGTGATGCTATGCACCGAACATTGCAAGCGAACGTTCCATCTGAATCAGACAGTGACGACTGTTGATGAGACATTTTTCTGTTTAAGCGCTTTGTGATAATACTTTGAGAACGCTGGTTTGACTCGAGATCCACTCGATTCGTTTTAGACATCGCAAATGTGACGGCTTAACGGTTATGCTTTAGTGACGGTCGTGTCTAAACAACGTGCGGTCCACCATTGCGAAAATTTGTTATCGCAGCTGATCAAAACCACGCAAAAGTCACACGGATGGTAAAAACAACAAGGTTTGTTATATACTGTGCCGTTCCGATGGGAGGCATGAGACTACATAGGTATGCGTGTTGAGCTCAACACGATTTAATAGATAGAGTTTAGATGGCACATAATCTAGACGTTTAACACGTTGCTTGCATTTCTGACAAGGTCAACTTAACGGTCGAACGAAACGTTTAGAATACTGGTAGGAGCAAACATCGCGTGCTGGCTCGTCAGCACCGATTGATCAATAACACGGAGGCTTTCAGTTTAACGCTTACGTTACTAAAGCAGATATGAACAGCCTAGGTCCATGTTAGTCTACGGTTCATAAATAACTGTTTTTGAGCATGCAACTTAAGTTTGAACCGACTTATCAAGATGGTTTCTGCAAATACTGAGAACCGTAAGAAGAAATGACATACTATGACGGAGAAACTTGAAGTCAACTTCACGTTGGGGCCAGCTGACAGGATATACTGTTCTATATGGCTAAGGGCTTAGGATTATCTGTGATTGCAGTGTTCTGTAGTGAAACCTATTACTTGCGTACATGTTACATCATTCTTGAGATTAATCATCTATCTGCTCTGCCCACGTGACTTTATCCTTAGTTACGTAAAAATTTGCAAAAGTGGTGTGAGTCGATAATAACAAGTTGCTCTCCATTCATTGTAGGTACAAGTGACCAGTGTGTCTGATTGATGACCTCCGATTCAGCGGTGTTGTAGGTTTATTTCACTGAAGGAGTAAATCACTTAGTTATCGTAACACCGATATTCCTCTTGAAGGATGTTCCGATGGCTGCCTCATCATCCCTGTTGCTTTTAGGTTTTGATTCGCTGTGACATCCTGTAAAGCGTACCTCTTACTCTTCACAGTCAACATGAGGATCTCTAGTTGTTGTCGGGTGCCGTCTGATGTGCCAATGCTGCGCTCTATCTTGTGAACAATATTCTCATCACATCCTACTTATGTTTTGCCTGATTGAAGCTAGTGAAATGTGTATGTTAACCAGACCACGTTGATTGCGTTTTATTGATTCATCTACCTTTCTTGTGACGAGTATGTCCAGGTAAGATAGACTTTCATCAGTCTGTGCCTCATACTGCATCGTGAAGTTGGGTTGGACATCGCTGAGCATCATAACCGATCAATCTACTGGCTTCCGTTCTTTTAAAATGACCAAAGGAAAGTCAACATTACGTGTGTGTTAGGATAGTTGCGAAAGGTTATCAGTAATCGTTCTAACATGGCCATAAAAAAACTGGCGATAAGTACGCCTAGTGGACTACTCATCGTTACGCTATCGATTTGTCTGTATGGTGTGTTTTGGTAGTTGAAAGTGACGTTCCTCATACATAGTAAACGTAAGATTTTCAAATAATTTGTCAACATGGGAAGATGGTTGATTTTCAAAGCAACCAGGTTACGCAAAACATTAAGTGTTTCTTTTAGAGAAACATCGACAAGGAGAAAGTAAACATCTTTAGAGCACATGTGTGTGCTCTTCATACTGATGCGGTCTAACTCGGCCACAGACTCCAGCAAACCGTTGGTGCCACATTCGTCAAATATACGAATGGTTGGCGTTAAGACCTTGATTGGACACCTTGCCGGTTTATGTGGAAGCAAAATGGATATGACGAATATTAATCGAAGTAGCATACCGCGTTTGTAAGTTTTGGTGAGGTTATACAGTTCGAGCGTGGAGCAATAGTCAGATTGTGAATGTTTGCACTTCTCATCTAACTTGCCATGTTCTCGAACAGTTTCCAGATGGTGGCAGACGTTTTTTTCTATTTGACAGATGTTTTTCTTATGTAAACATGTGAATTTTTGTGTATACTTCAAGATTGGTAACATTTTATCTAATGAGCTCCTCTTTTTACATCAGTGAGTCTGTTTTTGAACCTGTTGGAACTATCGTAGTTTTAAGGCGTTAATGCCGAGAACTGTTATCGCTCAATGCACTAACTCGTTTTTCCCAGATACGAGCTTATAAGACGTCAAATACACGAAGGCCGTTGAGGATAGTGACTGAATATTTATTTGACGGAATTTACAGTTGGTCTTGTATAGTGCTATTAACGGCACCGATAAGGAAAGTTAGCTCGAGAAGTTAAAGACCGGCCGTTGGTAAGCGAGTAAACCGGATGTGTGTGTGGTTCGAGTTCGTGCCACATTGTCACATGGCATGTGGATAAACAATCGGACAGCACAGCAGCACAGTTACAGAATAAAATTGAGTTTTGGAGCTATTTCACACCGCAATCAGGCCAGTTAAATCTTCATTTTGCCGCAAGCTGATCAGCTGTGTTCTACAAATACTTGGTTGGGTTTAAGTAGAGATATCACATAATTCAAGTCGAACTAAAGTGTTTTTAACTGTAGAGCAGTGAGAGATATGGATGAAATGCTGTGAGTGTACTTACTGGGATCCATTGTAATAAGCTGACAGTCTAGTTCGGTTAATATTTTCGTAATGAGAGACAGACGCAATTTTTGTCCGGTCAGTCACAATTTCATGAAAGTTGACGAAGATAATTTTGTAGATCAGTGACATATTGTTTTGCTGAGACTTTTATGGATAGGCGGTCCAGACCTGTGCTGTATTTTGAAGGACAACTACTTGTGAACTGTAGGCCACCGTGGATATAAGTTGTAGTGGGTATCATTCAGGTCGCGTTATGTGATGTATGGTGTTAATTTTTGTGTTCATAACTCCCCCAGTATTGTAGACGTTAAATTGAAAGTCTGCGTGTTACTGATCATTTGGTATTGACGAGCTAATACGTTGTAATAGCCAGAGTGTTTTCTAACTGATTTCAACTTACTGAAGGAACATAAGTGTTTTGAATAAGCGTTCATTTTTATTTGAGTTTGTACTCTTGTAGTTCATACGATTAAAGGATCTGAAACAATCAAATTACATCTGCGTTGCAATATTTTCTACCATACTCACTTGTGGACGGGGTCCACAAGTTTCAGTCAACTAATCTGATGTAATCGAGGCACGCTAGCGCTCACGTCTGTTGACTTCAGCCGCCCCTGCACAGTGGGTTTGGGTTAGAGGGCCGAATCGTAGTGAAACAGAATCACAGTCAGTAAAAATAAAACTTAGTTGTAGATTTACTCATTACTGGGTTGCAAACTACTCATATAGGGTCAGATGAAACGGAACGAGGGTTTGAGAAACAGGCAACGGGTAACGAAACAATGGGTTGTTGTTACGCAAAAACGGTGAAAAAGCAAACGAGTCAATGCGATAAAACAACAAGGCCATGATATAGCGCTGCTAGGAACGAGGGCGCTTGGAACCTCCTCTCATCTTATCTTGTTCTAACAAAGTTGTATGCGTTTGAAGGAGTTTTCAGTAGAATGACCACAAATAAAAAAATCCACCGCTAGACAGAATGAATGAATAACCGAATGAGATTGCTTATGTGAGTTTAGCGAATACGCGCGCTTTGCCGCTGGTACGCCTTAAAGCTTTCGTCTGACGTGCTCTGAAATTGTCGGTTAGGAAAACTTGTTAGCTTCTAACGCAGACCTAGTGAGCAGCGAATCCTTGATTGGTGCGTTATCCAAGATCAGATTACAATGTTGAATGGCCGGTCTTTAAAACTGGCGTTCGGAGGAACTTGAGTATATCGATATAGGTTTTGTTCAGTGTACGGCCAGACATATGAGAATACAAACACTGTGCTGCACAAAAACTGGTCCTAACATCTCTCCGGTAAAACGGAAAATTCAACGACGAAATTTCATGGATAAACCGCCAACCAGTCTCTGGATTTGGAAGGACGTGTGTTAGCCATGTTTATGATCCACGATACGGCCTATAGGTTATGCTGAAGGTTAAATTAGGTGGTGCAAATGTGCCTACAATTTCAGTTCCAGGTTTCTTTTCTGAAGTCGGTTACAATCTCGCTTACTCTGCTCTCCATTCTGTGAACGCATGGTTACTCCTCCTTTCGCTACATTGCGCTGTGATTACTCTACGTAAACCTATAATCAAAGACTGGAAATCTTTCATAGATCTGTGGTTAACTTATCTAAGTGTCAAAGCATTCCTCTTAATAGGCTCACTTGAATCTAACGTGGTCCTATATTTTGAGGCTTGCAAGACGTTTGTGTTCACAATTTTATCGGACTTTGATTAACCTTTCCATTTTGACCTTTCTAACTATGTACTCACACGCCTAACTAGGTTCTCTTTTAAATTCATACCTACATTTATCCGTGTCTACAATTGTTCTGCTATCCTTGGTTTAATACGCTTTCTTACTTCTGCCGACAGTTCTGTAAACGCCCTGACGTTTTCCCAATGGTTCTGTTAAATATTTTATCTACTAAAGGTGTGGTTAGGTAAGCATTGAATAGTTGTATTCCAAGGTATGTGAAGCAAATGTTTGCTTAACATTTTGACCTAATATTGATGAGTACGTCGATGGAGCGAATTAGGTAAATTCCGGGGTTCTTGTTTATATTTTGATAGTGGAAATGTCTATAAAACATCGGTCCGACTGAAAATGTTCAGTGGAATAAAAGAATAGAAGTTTTAAAGACCTTAATTTGGTTGTACTTGTTTCTACACACATTTTGTTGATCTTGTTTGGATTCAGATGAGATGATCGCAGCACCACCTTTGGCAGTCATAGACCGAAGGTTAGGTACTCACCTGTTTTTCCCAATTAACTACCATCCTGGGTTCGAGACCCACTTGCCGTATGCACGATTTATCTCATTAATGAGAGTAAGCTAATACATGAACAATCTGTTGCTGTGATTGATTACAAACAAGGTTTAACGGTCCTCTGTCAGCGTACAAATCCACGTAACAGCTTCACGTGATGCAATACAACGCCGAACTACAATCGATTGTTCTTGGAGCATAATGTCAGATGTAGGGAAAAAGTACGTGAAGATTACATTGGACTGTGTATTAAGGGCATAAATGTTGGAATAATACTCCGAGAAGTATTAATCTTTGTTCTTATTCATTCACAAACAATCTTCTGTTTACCTGTGAAGGTAAAGCGGAAAAAAGAAACAGCAAACATAGAAGTAATGACCTGATCACTTATCTTTAACTAACTCAGACAAATTAATGGTATGCGTTAAACTTTTCGTCAACCATAAATGACGGAGGAATCAAAGCACGATGATGCGCGAAAGAGATGACGATACCTGAAGAAATCTTCAATTTACTTTACTGTGCAGTGCATTTTTTAAATACCTTAGAACACCTTAAAATGGCAAGTTGGGCGGACGAGAGAAAGGATAGTTATCGCAATGCTCCATTTTCAAGTTACCGCTGCGTAGAAACTAGCTCTGGGGTTGGGGTTAATACATTTTAGATCACCATTCCAAATTCCTAATTACCACATTGAACACACTCGAACATATATTATTCTTGATTTGAAAGTCATTGAGTGACCTGTTTCCCTTTATTTGGCGTGTTTCACTGGAGACGAACATTTTCTGTTCTGTTTAGCTTATCAAAGAGATTTGTGAGATAACTTTCTACATTTTTGTTTGCAATATTTATTCACCTTTAAGCAATCGATTTGTGTATTTGTGAAAAAATTCTGTTGTTGTTGTTGTTGTTGTTGTTGTTACTAACTGTCGCAATTGAGTCGTTACGCATTTTTGTCTGCCGAATACTATTGTAAAATCTTGTTTTGAATTCGGTGGTCGTTATTTTTCTACGTGTTATTCTAAGATCGTTCGGTCGTGACAACGCGTACATGTTGAGTAGAGCTTTTCCCATTCTATTGAAACACTACTAAGACGCACTCTGTGCACTGAAGAACCAGTAACAGTTACCGTTTCATAGAATGTCTGATTGATTATCTGACTCCCTACTGAACAGCTTCTGTTACGATACAAACCATTTGTTTTTGCTCCTTTTTTTTGCTTAGTTATTATACACTACAAGCCATTACTACACATCTTTCACACTAGACTGATTATTCATCGACACATTTTGATATAGAAAAATTAGGGACAAATTCTTGAACTGCCCGGTAGCCCCAACATTGAACATCTTTGTTCGGATTTGTTTTGGGTTGTCTTTTATTGCGTACGTGCGCTAATTTAACACTTTCTCGGGTGCACGCAGCAATACCAGATGCGAAATGAAAATACAAACAATTATGGAGACCGAAAATATAATATGCGATAATTATAATTGGTTTCGATCAGCGCTAAACGACACCGATACGCGGAAGTAGCTAGAGAGGCTAAGGATCCAACCATCGGGCGCGCGAGCAAGCCGGAAGAATGTATCTGGCGCGATTGGCGCGTATTGGCCGACAAGCATGCAAACGAACAAACTCGATCGCATGCATCAAGCAGACGGCAGGCAAAGATCCTTAAGGTCCTGTGTACAATGTGAGCCAATATTTTGGGAAGGATTTTACACATCGTACAGCTGGCAGATCGGGGGTATCTCCAGGTCACTACAGTCCCATGTCATTTTATCTATCGTTTGTAGTGTTGATGTAGCTGTTCTGTTTTGTGTATTCATGTAATATCTGAGTAGTATATTACTATTGGTTGTATTTTATCCGGATGTATCTCACTTTTATATTAAGTAGCATGCTACTTAATATCAAAAAGCTTCCTGCAGGAAGCTTTTTGTTGTTGAATTGTTAGCACGATTGTATTTGGAGATACTGCGTTATACAGTCACTAGCTATGAACGTTTTAACCGTCACACGTAATTCATATTGACATATCAATTCGTTTAAGGGGCAACTGCAGTTGCTATGTAGCAATTGAATTTCACCGCAATTCTTTTTATAGACGATACCACAAGAAATCTTCACAAATATTTAACACTCTGTTCAAGACCCAAAATAACCATGATGACCTGCATTGCCAAGGTTGTTTAAATCAGGCTAAGGACAGGGCACATTACATGCTACCACAAGCGCATCGTGGGTAGTTAGTGAGCCTGTTATCTAAAAGCCCGTCGGTAGGACCTGCAAGTGTGAATGTTTCGAGACACCTTTCCTCTATCCTCCTAGTAGTTTTGCCAAGCAAGGCGGTTTTAGAAAACCGCCACCAACAAGTATTGCGCAATTTGTAAGCCTTTAACCAGCTGACTTCCAACTTTCATTACCTGTCTTAAGAATGGCGAACAAAAACAAAGGTTTATGTTGGATTTGTTGAGGCTTGTCAGGTACATTTGCCGTTCCATGTTTAGGCGGAACGTTGAATTTGTTGACGCATGTCTAGATTTTGTGTACAAAGCCGATCCTAGATTTGCCTTTGTTTGTCTTTGTTGTGTGCAGTAAATAATTCTGATGAATCTTACATTTGTCTGTTTTCCCTCTTTATAACTATCATTGCTTATCTACTGAAACTTTCTTCACTGGTATTGTTTGACATGCTCTCACTTTTGTCCGCACCCGATTGTTTTAATGAGTTCAGTTCTCATTGAATAGTGGCAGTTTGCAAGCTCATTTTTGGTTGCTGTATTTGGAACTTTTCTACTGCTGGATAATCTGTGCAGTCAAATGATTCACATCCAAGGTAAAGGAGCAATTTTATTGTAATTATCTCAACAGTACTGTGTAAATTTCAATTCTTTCGATAGCCTTTTCTGACGTTTTCTTGGACCCAAAAGATAGTCCCGTTAAACCAACTGTCTGAATAAACGCCATTGTAATTGTCGATTACATGTTGGTGATTGAATTATGTGAAACCGCCAGGAACGATTCAATGGTGCACAAGTGAGAAGTACGACCGGATTTGTTCGACTTCACGTTCGAAGCACCTTTCAAACCTGTAATCCGTATCTCCAAATTCGGAAGAAAAGGTCGAGGGTTTTATACACTGGTGATAATGTAACCGATGTTGGACGACTGTCACGTGTTTGACAGGAAGTCGGCGACCACACTTCCTGTCTTCACTTAGTCCCTCACGTTGATCCTTCTTCTTCTTCTTCTTCTCACATTCGAAATCTCCTTGGTAGCGATTGCAAACTTTCTTTGCAAGGACTGACAGCGTAATACCCCTCAGTTGGACGACTCAGGCAAGCAATAATAATTCACTGTGTGTTAAATTAGTTGCCTGGGCTCAACTTTAGACGACTGCCATGTGTTTGATAAAAATTCGGAGACCACGCTTCCTATTTTTGGTTATTCACCTCTCAATAATCCTTCATTTTTACACTCAAAATCTTCTTGGTAGTGATTGTGAACTTTCCCTGTAAGGATTCATATTGTAACGTACAGTGGAGTGAAGGCACTGAGGAACAGCTTTTCTCTGAAGAACTTGGGCCCGACGTGAATTTGGATTGGTAAGAAAAACCGACAAGCATTATCCAGATGCTCAGTAAGTCATGCACACAACGTACACAGTCAAACACTCAAATGGCGTCAATCTACAATAAGACCATGAGAATTACGCGCGTGACCAGTCAGTCATCCCACGAACGTTAATCTGGATGTATTACTGGAGTTTTTATGTAGTTCACTTGTGGAAGATTGTCCTCACGCATGTTGTTCATCATGACCCTCCACTTCTCTATCTTTGTTTATTTGTACCGTGTTTTTATTTGCGCGTGACTGCTGCATTTGGTCGTATTCGTGTGAATCTGGTGGATTCAATATCGAGATTTGCTGTTATATTCTTTCCTTCGGTTCCTAACAATTTTCTTGTACTTTAGCACCCTATTATTAGGAAACTCGACTTTACGACCGTCTTCATTTTCGCATCTGGATCGGTTGCTCAGCGGGTTCTGAATGTATAGACGCTCACTACCATACAGACGCGATTATCTTAGATCCAGCCTACAGACAAACGTTGTGACTAGACTCTGCGTAGCTCGAAGAACCACTAGACGTCTGAGATTAACAACTAGATTAACGACTGATTATCAACAGAAATCCAACTTGACGACTTACAACCTGTTATCCTTAATGTGATACTGCCCTATCGATCCGTCAGCCAGACGAATTATTCATATAGGCAGTAATATGCCGGCTGAGCAAATAGTACTCTCGATGATTACAAGTGCCTTAGCACTTATCTTCTCGGGAAGCACCGCAATCAACGTAGCCGAGAGAAGCTTTTGACCTGTAGTCTTCAAAGGGAGTGTTTAGCGACCTGGAAACTTCACTGGCCTGCCTGTGGTGTGCTTTGTAAAATAGTTCCAAAACTCACAGTTGCATATTGTACCTAGGCTGTTAAAAGTCCGCATGCAAGCCAATTGTATGTTTCGTCGAATAACAATTTAGTTCCCATTCCCAACGGCCTTTTTGTAATTCGCGTCTGGTAAATTCGTATCTGGGAAAAACGACCTAGTGCACCGTGCAGTAAAGTTATGCCACATTTTAGGAGCATGTCTGCAAAATTTATTGGACACCCGTCGTTGATATGTGCTTAGCGAATCAATTAAAAATGGCCGACAAATGCGGACATCAATAAAGAACCTTACGGTCATTTGGAGTCCTGTGAATTCCTCCTCTGCTAAGGTAAACTGACTTCGGCATGGTCATACTTAAGTATGATCTGCCCTGGACATTCTGGATGGTGTTGAGGAATACGGATGTTTTTCTTCGAAAGTGTAACCTAATATTACATGACCTTCCTGAGAAACTAGGCGGTATCCATCTTCCAGAATCAGGCAAGACACGGACTAATTGGACTTTGTACTCAGGATGATAAAACTCACTGCTTTCTCCATCACAGCAAGCAGCATAACCCGACCCTTCCCCTTACAAGGACTGAAGGAACCAAGGCCAAATAGAGCCGTTCATGCCGCAAAAGTTATGGTCGAAACACTTCTCCTTATATAGTGTTTTACAGACGGTGGTCTTCTAGCCTCTGTGCGATAGTCCTTATACAAATGTTTAAAGCCTACTGAACAAAATACCGGAACTTCCTTATCGATACATGCTGTTCAAGCCTCTCTGAAATGATTTGACTGAGACGGGATTCCAGCAGGGCATCTTCGACTCCTGAGTTAATAGCCTTGACTGCGCTTCTATTTGAAGAAGCAGACTGAATTGTCAAGGAGGAGGAGTAGCGCTTTACAACAAAGATTTTATCCATAGACTGTCAGTACAAGTGGCGATCCTGCAACTAATCCCAAAATCAGTGTGATGTATGAGTCATGAAAATTCGATGCTAGCTTGTTTGGTAGGAGTCGCATAATTTTCACCACCGGACATTGAGCAAACGAACGCTCCTGTTTTCCAGGCTCCACAACTTACAATCCGTCTTTCAACACTGCTCTCAAAATAGATAACTTGAAACACCCTTTTGAAATGAGTGGAGAATTTGGCGGCCATTAAGGTAGCGGATCATGTGCAGAATCCTACCAGTGACGCAACGATAACTGCCCGACTCTACTGACCTGACACAGTGCAAGAACTGGGCTTGCTGGATCATAGTGACCATGTTGTAAACCACTTTTGCTTGACTTACGAGGTGTGACTCTCATTTACAACGCTACCCAAGATTAAGTCTCCAACAATTTCAGCGTTTTACACACGAATTTTAGGTTGGAGGCACAAGTTCACACCGAGTTACGTCTAATCTGGCAAACCAGTACATGTCTTTCTCAATATCCCACGGAAGAAAAAATAATTTATTTTCGAAACAAGTAATGAGAAGGTACCCAGAGAAACTCGGTTTCATACAGTACCAATTGGTAAAGTATACAGGAAAATTAGGTCTTTCACTTCAAATTTGAAAAATCCTCAAAAGCTGAACAAGAAATTTGACCGTGAAACGAAATGGACAAACAGGCACCACTCAGTGGCGGAAGGCGATAAAACGAAATGGGACCCATACAAACAAGTGGTCATTGGTTGGGTCGGAGCAAAACGACTGTTCGCGCTTCGAGAAATGATAGGAATTACAAGTTACTTAGAGAAAAATATGGAAGGGAAATGTCTAATTCTGGTGTTTAGAAAATTATACTGCCCATGTAGTGGTCAGGACTAGTTACTGAATAGACTAGGTAAATTCGAGCGTACCTCACTAGGCTATCGATGATAACAAAATGAACGAATGAGACAAAATAGTTACAAAGTTCCAACAAGTTATGGTAATCAAAAGAATTTGACTCACAGGAAAGTGTTCACAAGTGTTCGAGCTGACCACCACAATATTCCAAATTACCAGTATCCGGAAGTGAGTGATATCACAGAGTAGCCGTGGCCTGATGAAGCGCGATCAGGGATGCGACGATGTTCGTAGTACAACGGAGCTAAAAAATT
This sequence comes from Paragonimus skrjabini miyazakii, assembly GCA_014338405.1. Taxonomy (NCBI): domain Eukaryota; kingdom Metazoa; phylum Platyhelminthes; class Trematoda; order Plagiorchiida; family Troglotrematidae; genus Paragonimus; species Paragonimus skrjabini miyazakii. Next base: position 88,523 of record JTDE01002672.1, read on the forward strand.
GGATGATAGATCCGTGTAGTATCGTCAAACGATTGCGCAACGGAGAGAAGAGCAGACTGGCGTGCACAAAATTTGTATTGATTTGCAAGGTCACTTTTATCAATTTCAACAAAATGCAAAGGTGATACAAAAGGGTGTTGTACAAAAATGAAGCATCGTTTGCAAACAAAAATAAGCAAATCTCTACACCCAGACTGAATAACGGTAGAAGAAGCGGTGGCAGTTGCTGAAGTAAGAAGATTAGTAATACAGTTTACATAGGTAAGGTAATGAAATATAGGGCCACCTTTCAACACTAGTCAAACCAAGCACAAGGCTTTTGGGAATAATGCCATAAACTCTGACAAAATCAATACAAGTCGTTCGGATCTAGGAAGTTTGTTTGTTTCAATATCCAGCAGCTTCCTGTTGGCATGAAACGCAGTCATCGTGAACAGATTGAAGCACTGCGCTTGGGAATTGCAGAGGGTCTCAGAAGTACAGTGAAATACGTATCGAACAATTTCTTAGGCAAATGGGAGCCCGAAAACGAATCCTAGAAGATAAACTTACAACCTCATACGAAAGGTCATTCCAGTGATGGATAACCCTGTAGAAAAAGGAATGTTGCCTAAGAAATGTCCGCGGTCGGGGCTTGTAGAGTTTCTTGTTGACCTCCTTGACCAACATCAGCCACTAAGATAAAAACCTGCTGCACGAGTCCTGCACTGAAGAAAAGGTGTGTAAGAACTAAGTCGCTGCTGTTTCTTCGAAGCCCAAGTAGTTGGGGACTTGAAATTTCAAGTCGAGACTCTTAGGAGGAATGTCTCAGGCCAGTGATCATTTTGGTGGCTACTAGCTTGACAAGTTCGCCGGTCAGTTTATCCCTTTTAAGGCTGTGATTTTATGCAGACCCCATGAAGTGTTTGAAAACATGCCTTTCTACGGGGGACGAGGCTGCTTTTATCATCCCAAGAATCCCAAATCCTTCTTTAGCGGCCAACTGGTGGTGATAGGAGAAGGGAAAGCTAGACAATATTCAAATCACTAGGTCTTTATTCAGGGCAACTCTCGAAATATCTATTGCATTGTGTGCACTGTGCATCACGAATAGGTTCTCAGATTCACCTTCGATTGACGTGTTCAAATCCATGATGTCGTTTAGAGCGAGAATTCAGTCATATGACCAGCACTTGATGCCGCCAAAATCCATGTGTACAGCATTTGGATCACAAGAATTTCAGATTTTCAAGTGGTCAGTATAATGGAGGCCGTTGCTGGAAATAAGGTCGGGAAGGTCATTGATGTATATCAGGGGCAACAGCGGACCATGCACGGATCCTTGAGGAACTGCAACGGAGATCGGATAGGGAGAAGAAAGACCTAATAAGGTTTTATTTTCAAAGTTGTGTTACGAAGTGAAGAGGTGATCCAACGCAGAATCTCTCCTTGGATGCTATAAATTTCCAGTTTGTGCACAAGAGGACTGTATAGGACAAGGCCGAAGGCTTCGGCAAAATCAAAAATAAGGCGTCCCGGTTGTTACCATTTTCTTTGGCCTCTGTCAGACTATCTAAGAAGATTTACACATTGGTCAATCATGATCTTTCAGGGAGGATGACATGATTAGTAGAAGAGAGGGTCATCTGAGAAGATGTGATTAGGACTGGCCCTTTTCAATAAACACTGCATTATCTTGCATGAGGTGTTAGTGAGGTTAATCGGCTGATAGTGTGGGGACTCTCCCACAAAGTCTCTGTGGTGATTGTCACTTGTTGAGAAAAGGATATTGACACCCTTGCAATCTTCGACTTGGTCTACACCCATTGTGACTCCGCTTAAACGTGACGCTAAAACACCCCGAATTTGCGGTGATTACCAAATTACGCTCAACAGGTTTCTTTCGCAGGGGAGTTGTGCCACTGTTGAACCAGAGGACATTCTGCATCAATTTCATGGCTGAAAATATTTTTCGAAAATCGATTTAAAGGACGCTTTTTTACAGATTCCACCTGATGAGGCTTCCAGTGCTTTGACAACCATCATACTCCTTTTGGATTGTTTCGGTATACTTTTCTGTCTTTCGGTCTGAATGTATCACCTGCCATATTTCAAGATGTTATGAACATCATTACGGCCAACTTAGAGGGTGTTTCCATTTACCAGGATGATATTATTGTGTATTTGCCAACCATGTCTATTCATGATGAAACATTGCATGCTTTACTCGAGCGTTTTTGCTTTTTAAACGTTGCAATTGATTCTTCCAAGTGTATTTTTGGTACATCCGAGTTCTCATGTTTAGGGTTTCTTGTTGATGAGAATGGTTATCGTCCTGATCCTGATCGCTTTTCGCTTCTGTTTAGGGCATCCACTCCAAAATCTTTTGATGGGTTCTCTTCAGTATTACTCTCGATTCATTCCTGGCTTCACTGATAAGGCAAAACCTTCGTTTGATCTTCTTCTTCAAAATAAATTTGTTTGGACTGATTTACATGAACGAACTCTCTGAGTTTTGTTGAAGTTTCTGTCTTCCGATGCAGTATTACGCACATTTTCTCCAAAATTGCCATCAACATTGATTACTGATGCGTCACCAACGGGCATTGGAGCTGTGCTAGAGCAAGAGGGCCATCCTGTTATTTGTATATCTAGACGTCTCACTCAAGCATAGCGTGGGTATGCACAAACACAAAAGGAATCATTAGCGGTTTACTGGGCGATCACCAGACTTCACAAATACTTGTTCGGTGCTCATTTCACTATAGTCACTGATCAAGAAGCTCATAAATTCATTTATAATCCTGACAAATCCTTTGCCAAGTCTTCTGCGGCAATGGTTCAGTGATGGAGTGTTGCTTTGGCTGCGTGTTCTTATAACATCCAGCAGCGTAGTGCGAAATCCATTTCCCATGCTGACTATTCATCTCGATATGCTGACTCTGGAGAAGGTGGTGATTCAGATTGTTTTTGACTCAGTCATTTCCGGTATCTCGTTCTGATTTGATTCGTGACACACGAAAGTACTACCATGCCATTTTTACTTAATTACGCAGTCATTGGAATTGCGGTGTTCGGCGAAGATTTCCTGAATTCTACAAACGTCGAGATGAGCTTTGTTTTATTCCCGACGGATTATTGTGTATGGAATTGTTATTCCCCCACATTACGATCCGCAGTACTAGATGACTTACACTCCGGTCATTTGGGATTTGAAAAGATGAAGTCATTGGCTCGTCTGACTTGTTGGTGGCCAGAACTGAATGCTGACTTATGTAATATTTCTAAAGCTTGTACTCAGTGTGTACACAAAGCGTAGTCGCAACCATCAAAATGGACACCTTGGCCAATTACTTGTGAAGCCTGGCAACGAATATATGCGGATTATTGTGGTCCATTCCTGGATAAATACTATGCTTTGATTATCCTTGATTCCTATTCACGTTGGCCGGAAGTTTATTTTACGTCGTCAGCAACTGTAGACTTCACTCAGACCGCATTGAGGAAAACTTTCAGACGGGAAGGAGTACCATGTGCATTGGTCACTGACAATGGCACTCATTTCACTGCGCAAAAGTTTGGAGACTGGCTGAAGAAAGTAGGATGTTGACATCTGCTGACTGCACCAAGACATCCTCAGTCTAACGGTTCCGCTGAGAATTTTGTTCGTATTCTGAAAAGTGCGATCAAGTCTATCGACGCGTCTAGTTTTGAGGAACTGGAGAATGGTGTGGATAACTTCTTGATGCAGTACCGAAATTCTGACCATTCAGCGACTGGAAGCAGTCCAGCTGAGTTGTTTAAAAACCGTGTCCTTCGAACCAACACGCTTAGTTTGGAATCGGCTGAAGTTGCATACCATCGTGGCAATGACCTCTGATCATCTCGAGGAATTGTCCTCCATAACCTGGGTAGTCGAATTTGTCGCATACTCGATTTAGATGATGGGTCTGTCCATCGTAGACATATCGATCAACTTGTGTATAACTTACCTACCTCTGCCTCTGTAGTGCCTATTACTAATGCTGATGTTTATGAGCCTATTCCAGGTTCAGGAACTTCGGCTGAAGATCCTATTGAGAACGAACCACCGTAGTGGCGACTCTCTGAACGTCTCAAAAATAAATAACGCCGAAACTATAACAATCCTGACCCTCATTTAAACTGTGGCGGATGTGGTGATTGTCACTAAACCTATTTCTCATGACTGTTGTCTTATTACATTGCTGACTACACGCAGCAAACACATGGCCAACTCCGAGGTGTTGGCCAACATATGGCCAACGGTTGGCCACACAATAGGCGAATCATATAAGAATAATAACTAGTGCATTCGAATGCACTAGGTTTAAAATTTATGAGTATGATAATGTGTTTTAGAAATTTTTAACAGCCCGTTTGAATACCACAATGAGCGTAGTTAATACCAGTTATTATTCTTATATGATTCGCCTACTGTGTGGCCAACCGTTGGCCAGATGTTGGCCAACACCTCGGAGTTGGCCATGTGTTTGCTGGGCAAGTGCCAGAAATGCAATCGTCGAGGTCACAAGGAGGACCATTGGCGTGCTGACAAGCAGTTGGTCTCACAACCCAGATCGAAGTCCCGCGATCAACGAGTCCAGAAGCCGGCCCGACAATCAGGCTTCATCTTCGCCACTTTCTTGGTCGAGTATGCTACCAGGCGGACGTATATTACACTGACACTCAACGGTACCGCGGTACGGCTACAAGTTGACACCGCCTCCGACATCACTATCATACCAAGTAAGATATGGAACACGATGGGTCGACCTGCCGTGTGTCCGACTACACACAATGCCCGCAACGCTTCAGTTGGCGCTCCGAGGTTA